>VDFB02381463.1:0-50243 GCA_007258455.2 Sequoia sempervirens | reverse complement strand
TGTGATGTGAGGCTCCTAAATCGAGTATCCACCTCTTTGACTCAAAATCTACAACTGCAACAAATGCTTGCCCCTTATGTCAATCGAACTTTGATGAAGAAGAAGAAGATGAACCCTTTGATGATGAAGGCAAATCAATTTGATTCTTTTCAACTTGTCAATTTGTTTTGAATAACATTGATGTCCATCATGCCCTATTTTCTTGCAATATGCACAAGTAGACATCGCCTTGTCAAATGACTCCCCTTTTGAAGGAGAGGATTTAGATTCTTTATGTGGCTTTTTCTTTTTCTTCTTTTGCTTCTTATCAAGATTCCCTAATTCTTTATGTACCTTAGACTCACTAGCCAACAATGACTTGGAAGACTTGATTATACCCATATTAGTTAGCTTCTGGTTAGATTAGGAGATTTGCAAAGTCATCAAACTTAGGGTCAACATATGATGCTCCCATAGAAAGTCAATGGGAATGAAAGCCAAAAACAAACACTAAACACTTAGGACCAAGCTTGGATAACACATTTAGAATCAATTATAAATCCTCTTTATCAATATTGCAATCTTTCAGTTGTGTTCTTAGTTGCTTAACTTTGGACATGTAGTCTTGGATGTGGACAAAACTTTTAGGATCAAAATTCATCAAATCATTATTAGTCCAATATCCCCTAATCTTATATGTTTTACCATACAATTTCTCAAAAGTCTCCCAAACCTCTTTAGGTGTTTTGCATGATTCAAGATGAAATTGTAAATCAAATGAGACTAATGAACATATGCATCCAAGTGTTTTATCACAATCAAGCTCCCATTTTACCAATTATTTAGCATTAGTAGGTTAAAGAATAGTTTCATTTAGATAGCCAAGACTACCCTTCACCATGAGATATTTCCATACTGATTCTTTTCCATGCAACATAATTATATGGAGTTAAGAGTTCAATTTGAGATTTCCCCATTGCAAGAAAACAAACCAAGCAAAAGAATGAAATCAACTATTGAAAGAAAGAAGGCAAATCAATTTGATGCTTTTTAAGAAGGTGCTTCAACTTATCAATTTGTTTTGAATAACATTGATATTCATCATGCCATGTTTTCTTGCAATATGCACAAGTAGGCATCACCTTGTTAGATGACTCCCCATTTAAATGAGAGCATTCAGATTCTTTATGTGGCTTGTTCTTTTTCTTATTTTGCTTCTTATCAAGATTCCCTAATTCTTTATGTACCTTAGACTCACTAGCCAACAATGCTTGTGATTGAAGACTTGATTATACCCATATTAGTTAACTTAGCTTCCTGTATGATTAGGAGATTTGCAAAGTCATCAAACTTAGGGTCAACATATGATGCTCCCATAGAAAGTCAATGGGTATGAAAGCCAAAAACAAACACTAAATACTTAGGACCAAGCTTCAATAACACATTCAGAATCAATTGTAAATCCTCTTTATCAATATTGCAATCTTTCAGTTGTGTTCTTAGTTGCTTAACTTTGGACATGTAGTCTTGGATGTGGACAAAACTTTTAGGATCAAGATTCAACAAATCATTATCGGTCTAATATCCCCTAATCTTATATGTTTCACCATACAATTTCTCAAAAGTTTCCCAAGCCTCTTTAGGTGTTTTGCATGATTCAAGATGAAATTGTAAATCAAATGAGACTAATAAACATATGCATCCAAGTGTTTTATCACGATCAAGCTCCCTTTGTACCAAAGCTCCCATTTTACCAATTCTTCAGCATTAGTGGGTTGAAGAATAGTTTCCTTTAGATAGCCAAAACTATCCTTTGCCATGAAATATTTCCATACTGATTCTTTTCCATGCAGCATTATTATATGGAGTTAGGAGTTCAATTTGAGATTTCCCCATTGCAAGAAAACAAACCAAGCAAAAGAAAGAAATCAATTATTGCAAGATTAACCCTTCCTCCCCCCCTACCGAAATTACTCAATCAAGAAACACCCCCCCTCCCCAACAACATATGATTTGACACTTAGTGCAATTACAGGTGCCACTTTCCAAAAAAAGGGAAGTGGACTTGATCTTAGTGCTTACAGATACCAAATTTGGCCACAAGCTCAAAGTAAAAAATTTACATAGAATGGAATCAATCTTATCACACCATTGGAAAGTACACGAAAAATTATGCACTTTAAGAAAAAAATCACCCAAAAATGTTATCGTAGAAGCAAGAACAAAGCCCCAAAAGTTCCCAAAATGATAACAATTCAACAACACCTATGAAATCTGCAATTTTTGGAAAAAAAAAAAAAAACACCAAAATCAAAAACCAACTACACCATTGTGTAAAGGACGAAATTCTACCCCAAATTAAAAATAAAATGCGTTGAAAAATAAGTCTATATGACCAAGTTATGGATCTCCAAAGTTTGTCTTTTGAAATGAAAATGCCAATGAAGAGGGGGGAGAAAATCTTTAAGCAGTGTTGATGTCACACTAATGCGACACTGATGTCAACAACTCATGAGATTAAATTTGATGGCCGACTAGCCATCATGGTCGACACAGGCTCGATAGTCGATGGAATTTGTAAAAGAATATTCCTTTTATTGGAATATGTGTACGATTTCAAAATTGACTGGAATATTCTATGGTTGACAATGTTGCAGGTAGGTTTGGGCCTTACATGGCGAGTTGAAGTTGCACCACGTGGCTAAGCCTAACCAACCGGTACCCTATGGGTAAGCAGGTATGCAAATTTGCACAACAATAAAAAATAATAATTTTAAAATAAAATTTTCTAAAAAATTTGACTACATTTATTTTTAATTTGCAGAAAAATTAAACAAATCGACCAAAAATTTGTGGCTATACCTTGCACAATAAGGGCAACTATACAATCGTATGGACGACGAAGAAAGACAATTTTTTTCTTCAGGGTCCCGATGAAATGTTCAAATTTTAATGATCTAGCAATTGATCTTAGGGTTTTGGGGCCTTCTAGAGGCAATGGCAAAGTCGGATTTGACCCAAAATGCTCCAAAATTGAAACCTCCTAGATATGGCAACCACTCTTTAGCTTCAAACTCTCATAGATCTCGCCTCATATATCCGATTTGGACGAAACAAAAGGACATTTTGACTTTCTCAAATCCTCTGATCTCAATGGTGAGCTCATATTTGCACCAACAAGCTTTGATTTGAACCTACAATAGAAAGCCATAAAGAGGAAAGCCCCAAAGCCGATATTTCTTTCAAGTTTTTCTAATTTTATAGGTTATCATTCGATGCAAAAAAAGAGCATACTCAACTTTTCAAGATCCACCAAGATTTGCAACCTAGATCTCTCAATATAGACTAACAAGAAGCAATCCCACAAGCTCTTATACCTTGTAAGAATTGGTATAGAATAACTCTACACCATGCAAGATTTGGTCAAAGATTATAGCCACCCAAGGTCTAAGAAATTCATAAAAGCAAAAAAGAGATCAACTATGAAAGAATAATGCTATTCTATCAAAAGATGCAAATGATAGCAATTTTTCTATCAACGATATCAATCAATATGATATACATACAAAAACACCTGGTTATATAACCAAGGTGTGACATAGGATTAAACACGATCACGACAAGTGTCTTAATTCTATGTCATGTGACAACTTATCATAACTACCTAGGACACATGTCAAAAATCAAAAGATAAGATCTAATGACAACTAACACCTTATAGAAAGATTCCCTCCTAAGACCTAAGTAAACATGTAAATAAAACCTCCTAATGACTAGATAGGTAAAACACATATTTACACCAACAATACCCATTTTTTATTGAATTGCATTGTTGCCTTAAGGCCTATGTTATTCTTGGGCAACATAGCATCTAATAACCCAATTCTAAAACATGGACACAAGATTCCAATGGCATTTTGTAAACAACCATATTAAATGTGTAGTGTACTAACACCCCAATTATAGAAAACTAAGATCAAGTGCAAAGGGCACACTAAGTGAGGAGCACATCAAAGCACGCTTTGAATACTCACAATACTCATATTACTAGCTGGTTTATCTTGTCGGAAGTTTCAAACCCCAAGATTTGACATAAATATTTAAGGCCTACTAGTCTCACATGGTTGACTAGGTTTCAAATGGGAAGAGCTCAAGTGGCAAGTCATCAAGAATTTCATAGTGGAGACTCATGTTCAAATCGCCAGAAGACATTATATACTTAAATTTACAAATGTTAAATGTTGAATCAAGTAAACAACCATATCCAATTTGGGGTGAGTTGTGCCCCAACGAACAACACCAAGTGCAAGTCCTAGGTGAATTGAGGAAGAGATATCACTTGAATGTAGCACCTAAGCCAAAGGACACCATAAAAGGCAAATATAAAAATAAAAAAGAGATCATTAACCAAAAGTCCATTCCATCTATAGGATCTATAGGATCTTGATATGGCATTAGAGCAATAATTATTTTCTTACGAAAAGTTCAAGTTGATATAAGAATACACCCGCCTTCCAAACCTGCTTTGTTACATACCGAAGTGCACTCCTTCATTTGGATATCTTGCAACTCCACCAGTTAGGTTGTTTTCATATAGTGGCTACCTAGAGAAGAGTCAATTCCTTGTTTTTTCCTTTACTTGGATACCATATGAAAATTCTTAATTTGTGCAAATTAAAAAAGCATTGAGTTTGTATCCAAGTCACATGAGCCTTCTATCATAGTGTTAAGGAGCACTTTGCTCTGTAATGATTCCGTAGAGGCTAGCTTGTACTAAGGGAAATTAGTAGGGGCCAAAGAGAAATTTTCAATGCTAAAAGAAAGGTGTCTTCTTATGGGTTCTCAAAATTTTAAAAATCAATTACATCTTGACTCCTATAAATTTGTTAAGTTTGTTCAAAGTTAGTGCCTCATTTTCCATATATATGCCCCACCACAAGAATTTATTTCTCTTGATGCAGCCATGACTGCTTGCGTCAAGATCAATCCCTCCACCATTTAATTTACAACACTTTTTCTTTAATTAATGAAAGCACAAATTATTTTGTCATAATAAAGTTCATTAAAAAGAGGCAGACTCATAGGACGTTCTTTGACTTTAAAACCACAAACTAAAGAGCACACAACAGGTACTGACACATAGCCAGTACCATACTGCATAAGAGGACTCAATGACTGCTTACTGAAATCCCAGCATATAACAACGTGGAACATCACTGATATACAATAATACAAAAAGAAAAAACCATCAGAATATGAGACTGCCTGATGTTATGAACTGTAATAGTAAACATACTGATCATTTGTGCAATCGGCCAGTAAACGGTTCTTGTTTGTCTTGGTATTCTTGCATTTTCCCCTGGCACTATGATTTCAGCCAGCTCCAGTTTCAAAGAATTTTGTCCCATGATTACAGTACATGAGGACGATCCAGGGAAGTTTATGGCAAGTCATGATCATTTGAAGACTGCTGGAAGAGTTGATAATTCTTTCTCTAATTCTCCCAGCTCCACTTTTCTTGGAAAACATGTTTTTTAGCAAGATCTTGCAATTTTCACAGATTTTCTGAATTTTCCTTCATCACTTCAGAGGATATTGTTGGCATTAGCTTGCTTCTCTTGCTAATAATAAAGCATAATGATTTAGATACCCATATTGTAATAAACATCAGAAAGTCCCAAAAGGATGATAGAGCTGAAATGTTTGCTCCAGAGGGAAAGAGCAGAATTTATGGTTCCATAATTCCATTAGAAGTTGGGTTTCTCATCTGTGGATGTTGTATTAAACCACTTACAAGGAGAGAATGAGAGATCACGGTAAGGCTTGGAAAAGGCATGGTAGCTGTATTTTATGCTGCTGGTTATTAAATAACTTGTACTCTAGCATCAGATTCTGTTGAGAAAAATATTAAGAATTCATTGTAACAGGAATGCAAGAGGTTGAGCAGAGTTATCAGGTTGCTTAAGGATGAAAGTCTGCTGTGGAAGAGATTGAACATACACAGTAGGGGTGAGCTGTGGAGAAGAATGGGTTTGGTAGGTCTAACCGAGTGTCTGTTACTATACCCAAAAACAGAGGAAGGAGTATTAGAAAAATATTGTTTATAGGATCAGAAACATTGCTTAGCGGAACAGATAATTGGGATAGATGTTACCTGCTGGAGAATTTGTTCAGGCAAACTATTACCTTCAAAAGCATATTGTTGCCAATGCACATTGAAAGCTGATGCAAAATTTGGAGACAACCCCAGAGCATCATCAAGAATCTTTATTCTGTAGGATCTACGGCTACCAAGAAGGTATCTGAGGTGTTGTTTCTACATGCTAGAGAAGATTTGTAATAGACACTGCCTTTCGGATTGACAACATCAGACTGCACACTGGCTCTTTGTCATTTGTTTATTGGAATTGCTCTCTATTACTCTGCTTTCCCCATTCTACAACACAAATATGCACCTTGAAGAATTCTGGGTTGTTTTAGCTTTGCTTCTTGGATCTTTAGCTGAATCTGTTTCCTTATGCCATAAATGCCATGGTGGATCTGGTCTGCAACAAACCCACAACACTAGATTGGAGGTGCCCAAAAAATGGAAATCAATTTTTTTCTTGTGTATTTGCAGACTCAGATTAAAGGTTTAATGAAATTTAAGTAAAAGAAAACAGCAGGAAAGGCCCAATTATTTTTCTTTTCTTCTCATTCTGTTGTAGTTTATACATTATAGTATAGAGCCATTTAGAGTGCATATTCCTCTTACATGGCTTCTAATTATATACATGGTATAAGAATACTTCATATTTACAGCTGTGACAAAAAAGACTCGATGAAACATTAGATTCTACCAATTCTTGATGCCAATATCTTGCCATGACCCAGGGACCAGATTGACAATTTAAAGGTATTCCTATGCAAAAATTCTAACCATACACAAGTTCATAAATCAGGATACTTTTTAAGTTTTTATCTATTTTCCCTTTTTCTTTTTCTGTGCTTTGCTCGGTTCTTTGTACTTCCCTCTTTCTTTACCAGGTATGAGGCCCAAACTTCATCTACAGGAGGTGACGGCTGAACCCAGTGGGGAGGAATCCGACTGCCATTCAGATATGAAATTAATATACACATTACAAAAAAACATGCAAGACCTAAATTTGTATATCACATTAAAATCTCCAGAGGACTGATTAAAGCATTCAGCATATAAACTTGCCTTCCTCCAGGCATAATAAAAGCATCCCACATTCTCCTGACCTGCATGATAAATGAATAGTAACTAAGAATACATCCAACATATTTCTAATTGTCAGACACTACTCAATTTTGTAAATAATATAACTAGAAAATCGAATCAACTCATGCAAATTTGTAAATCGCCCTCCACAAGAGAACTGCTAAAAATGAGGACATTTCATCGTGCAAAGAGATTGAGAGCAACTTGATTGACAAAATTACCTCAATAAGTGTGCCCAGGTCTGCATTGCTTCCATGGTAGTAATGATAGAACTCGGCAGGTAAACTGTGATGTGCATCATGCACCACAATTTTATTTCCTTTAAGTTCATGGTTTCTCTCAGGTGCTGCATCTGACTTGCCTGGTACCAGTGGATGTTTATTGATAGCATTCTCTTCAGCTGTATCTCTCTTATTAAGATAACTTAGATCCTCTTTACAAGTCTCAGTTCCAACAGTTCCCACAGCTTTTCGAGACTCCTCTGCATTAGCAATAGCATCTTTTGCAGCACGTGTATCAGCTGCAGCTGCAGCTTGTCGCTCCTCCTCTTCTACAGCTGCCCGGACACGTTCTAGAAATTTGTTGTCTTCATCAGGAAGAAAATGACCTGTGCATAGAGCCAATTATCCAACAAAGTTCAGATTGGTAATGAAACCCAAACTAGCTGCAGAATGTTTGTAATGGGGAATATATTCAGTAAGGCTGACCAGATAAAAAATCATCTCTATAATACTATATTCACCCTTGACAATAGGTTTTAGCCCAGACCATATATGAGCATCCCAACAGGAATGTACATAGAAATTGATAGAACTGCAAACTCCAAAAATGGGTACCCAAATTTTCCCCCATGTGCTTTTCTTATATAATTCTTATTTTCAAGTATTTTCTGAGCTCCTACAAGCCATAAAAGCAAAAAATGCAAATTAAAGATTAATCTTAGTAGCCATTCCTAATAAATTTAACACAGCTAATGGCCACCAACAACGGAGAACCAAATTTAGAAGTCAATGGAAGTTCAGGACCAAGTGAAAACTTAGAGAATGGGCTGCAAGGATCACATATAGCTTTCCAGATCAAGTAGAAGAGACTGAAGCATGCATCATGTTTCCAAAGGCACAATTTTAAGATGGGTAAAACCTATAATGTTCCACTACTTATGTTACTGGTTCACTCAGAACAAACACCACATCTAGGTCCAGTTCATTCCCAGTCAAGGTTCATGGTCTGGTTCAGGTGGATGCAGGCAGGTGTCTTTTTATTTTCTTTTTCTATTTCTTTCTTTCTTTTATTTTTTATTTTTCGCTTTTCTTTGTACTCTAATTTTTGTTTTTGTCACCACGTTTATGGAGAGAGAATGTAAAAAGACCCTTGGATCACCATTACTGTTTTGACGCTAATGAGTATGTGCATAAAAATGGTGGGTGTTTTGGTGGTGGTGTTATTGTTAGTGCTGCTGCTATTTAAAGTTTGTATGCTGCTCTTGCATTTTTTGTTTATTTTTTAGTTTTGGGGATTTGTACAGCTATTGGGAGGTATTATGGCTTGCCTGTTAACAGAATGCCTTGGAGTATTACCTGCTTCTTTTCTCTGTAAAAAATAAATTATTGCTGGCTTCACGTTATTAAAAACAACACATGCTTTACTTTATAGTGCTTTTAAGTGTCCACAAAAAGGGGGATACAGCTTTTAATATTGAGGTCAATACAATCTTTAAAACTTACCAAGCCCACCTTACCTGCCCTGCTCATTTCCATATTTCACATTCATAGACTCAATTACCCCATCAATACCATTATTTATAATCCTTTTAAGGAACCTCCCTTAAAAAACCATCAAACCAAGGATCATTCCTTAGCTAAATTAGGAATAATGATAATTTTTTTCTTGTTTTTTGTGTTTGAACTACATTCCACTATCATGAGTTAGAGAATTATGATCCAAACATAGTCACTATTACACATACTACTATTAGGAATAATTTCACCTAAGGTAATGAGATGAATTTCATCCTTTTGTTGTTTGATTTTCTAATACATGTGGTTTCTTAGCACACCTTTGCATCCACATTTATGCTCCTACATATCTTCTAATCATCCTTTATGATCATTCACTATCATTTGTGGCATCTACTTTAAACTTTGTCTTGTCTATCATTCAATCCTCTACACATTGGTGTAGTTTACCCTCCAAATTTTCAGCCTCATTACCTATTTGCCTTTTCTAAAGTGTTGTTGACCATGGTCTCCACTTATAGGTCATCGCTGATCATCTTTCAATATCCTAGTGGTTTATCTCACTTGGACCACCATTAGGGGCACCATTAGGGGCATGAACATGAACTCCCACTGTCTGTGCCTCATCATTGATCTATCTAAGAATTTCCAAGAAATTATTCATATTCTATGTTTTATCTTGATTTGATCCTTGCACATTACCACATAGATTTGATCCATTATCCTCTCTTTTGAACCTCATTGTTGCCATATCCAATTGATCCATCCTATGACCACTCTTGGGCACATAACCAAGATGTTCCCCTTGTTCATTTTTTCATCACTTTATCACTTGGGGGTAGGGCCTAACCTTGACCCACACTTTTACCAAACATCTTTACCTTCAATAACCTAATCCCAATCATCTTATACATAATGTTGACTCGCTCAATTTGTCGAGTTCCTTTTCCAATCAACCTAAAGGGAGCATTTATCCTATATCACCCTCGTTTACTCATTCACTCATTTAATATTTTCCTTTGTATCATGGTGATGTCTAGTATCCACCTAAGCATACCTTTGACCTTAATAACAAACAAGCTTTTCTAGACCATGTAGCTCATCTAGGCCTACTTATCCAACCAAAAAATTGAAAACCAAGTTCAATTTATATCTTTAGCCATGGGGTGGCTCTCATTAAGTTACCAAATTAGTTTATAGTTTCCAAGTTTCTACTTTCTACGGTTAGTTACCAACTTTAGCTATGGCATGGCTCCTACCAAGTTACTAGACTAGTTTCTAGTTCCCATTGGGTCCAAACTGTCTTTAGTGATAGCTGGATCTTACCAACTTACCAAAGAAAACTGAATCAAACTAAACAAACTTTCCAAATGCTTTCTAGTCCATTTTCAATTAGCACCATCTTATTGGCCTAGGATAGCCCTCTTTTATAGGGGGCCTTGGATAGTCATCATCACCATCATCATAAGCCTATTTCCAATTCAATGGTTTCCAAGGTATTCATTATCCAATTTCTAATGCAACTCATTGCCACACTTCCCATCCTTAAATTTTATTTTCAAGTACTAGATCTACATAGATTTCTCTTGCCAAAAGGAAAATGTTAAATAGCAAACTCATATCCACACAATTATCAAAAGTTCTTTATGTCTAGAAATTTTAGTTATTTTATTTCATATGCATAATAAAACCTCAGCATGATGTAATTTCCATTATTTTTGTGTAGCCTAATTTTCTTTGTTAGCATATATAGTGAACACTCTCTTTGGGTGGTTTGGAGGAACAAGTACAAGAGCTAGAGTAAGAATGCAGATCAATATCTCTCGTTTTGGTATATAGTATCCTTTGTATTTAATGACTCATGTTACTATATTCTTGCATTTGAAAACTTTCTGAGGGTGTAATAATGTAATTTCCATACCTTTAAACTTCCTTATTATACTATTGTGTCCATTTTATCACTAAGCCCATGACTGTGTGTCTTGCATTGTTTTAACCCCTCTTTCCTAGCCTATGTCACCCCTAGACGTCCATCACCTTCCCAATGTTGAACCCTTAGCCTTTTTTATACTTCCTAAGTGTTCCCATTTATTTAAATGTTGTCCCCATCCCATGTCTTAACCTCTCGTTTTTTCCCATTGATTTATAATTTTATTCCCTTTCACCCCTTCCCAAACCTTAAAATTTTGTGCCTATCCCAATGTTAAGTGAAAACAAAACATTTCCTATCCTTAAACATGTCTTAATGAAAACCAAATTAATGATGGCACCTATCCCTAGATGTTCCCCTTTGAGATAGAGGTTACCTAGAAAATTGAGCTAAAAATTTATTTGCGGATATTCCCCACAATTGTAAAAGAAATAAATTAAAAATTGTAAAATATTTTGTTTGTGTATGAGGCCTGTTGGAAATGTTGTCATTGATGTTAAAGTTATATCAAGAACAGTATGACAGGAGTAACTGAAGATAACATATTTGAATGCAGATCTCAAGTAGATCACAGTGAAGTCTATGAGATGATTCTAAAGGATATTATTACAGTTTTGGAAGAGTCATTGGAGTAGACCTCATTTTTTCTAGTAATCTTTGAAGGTAGAAATCTGGGAATTGTTTCAGTCCCAAGATACCTGGATACCTGAGCAATTTATCATAAGTGCACCTGCTGGGCACTAGACATACGTTAGACTTTATCACTGTCTCATGTTATAATCTGGACATTTGAGAAATCATCATCGTTTTAAGATCATCACCGATATGAGAAAGATGAATATATGATCTCAAGCATCTACAAATGTGGCCCGATCTATATTAGGCGATTGTTAAAGAAGATGGTGGATTACCGTGTTAGAAGAGTTGTCATTGATATAAAAAACAAAGATGTTATCGTTTGATCAGAATATTGAACACAAATTCAATTCTGTGAAATGTATTCATTCGATCCTATTAGAAAACTATGATCTGATATGGAACTGGTCTTAATATAAATACAGATCAAACAAAACCATGTTCCCGGCACATGTTTATAGCAACTACAGATTGAAGTCTGAGTAAAGAGATAGCTACAGCCCGAAAACAAAAAAAGAATAAAAATAATGAATCTATTAAGTGCATGATTAAGATAACATGTACGTTTTTTTTTCAAGAGGCATGTTTAAAGAACACGTACGTATTTCTCAAAGAGACGTCTTCATAACAGATTGGAGGATACGACTTTTTTCAAGTCAAAGAATGCGATTTTTTAAGTATACATCTGTTCCAAAAGGCATGATTTGGACGTGTGAATGAACCGTTGTGAATAAAGTAAAGAAACATATACGTCTGTTCCAAAAAGAAAAAAGGCATGATTTGTTTACAAAAGGCGTGTGAATGAACAATTGTAAAGCAACGTATGATAACTAAACAGCTCTAAAGAGAACCTCGAGGCGTAACTGGAAAGATGTTAAACATTCGATTTGTCTTTTGAAGGAATATGTGTTAATCTCTTAAGGGATATAAACTAATTTGGTTCAGATTTGAAAAGGCAGATTTAAAAGTGTGCACAAAACAGATGTGTTCTTTCATAAGATAGGTGCAACTCTTGAAGAGACATACATATTGGTCATCCAAATCTAAGGTGTGGTGTGGTTGTGAAGTTCAAGAAGTCTACATCAGAAACCCAACTTCTAGTGTGGGCTGAGTGAGAGTTTGTCATCACTAAGGCAGATTGAAGGTATGGGAGATTGCAGATCTGATTGAGGACAATTGCTTCATCCATCAAGTCAAGGTTTGGTGCCTTGCATTAGGGGTTGGTGCTCCTTGTAGGTTGGTACCTACTAAATAGTTAAAAGGTTTGGGTGTTCCTTGTAGGTTGAATCCTACTAAATCATCTTTCTTGTAGATATAGTAGGTTGGTGCCTACTTTCTTAAAAAAAATCATTTCAATAAAGTTGTGTCAACTTCTGTAAATTGGTTCATATCAAAAGTTGATTGTAATAAGTTTGAAAAAGATTAAGAATTGAAAGTTTGTGTTGATTTACTGATTCACCCCCCCCTCTTAGTAAATCTTTTGTGCTCTTCAAGGCCAACCCTCATCATGTTGGGGGGCCCATTTTGGGGATTTAAAAATTAAAATTAAATTTAACACTTGCTGTTTTGGGACAATCCTATCTAGGCTCCCAAATTTGAAGATGAAGAGCTGCATTAAAAAAGAAAGGTTGCATCCATTTTGAAAGTATGTGTTGCTTCAAAAAGTCACCTCTCTTGGTAAGAATATTTAAAGAGATTGTGAAGATCATTTGAAGGCAAGCAATTCATTGAATATCATTTGTGTAAAGAGCAGAACTAAAAGGCATTTAAGTGCACATTTTTTAAGACATGCGCAGAATTATGAGACATATGAGCAGATTTATCAAAGCTTTATGGTAGAATTTATGAAGAATTTTTAGGAGATAATAAAAGCAGATTTTGATAAAGTAGTGAGCAGATTTATGAAGGCGATTTAGGGCAGAAGTCGCAAATAAATTATATTGTTCATTAGGAGGCTGTTGCCTTCTAATTAAGGAGATCGGGAGGTTGGTGCCTCTCATTAGAAGAGATTGGTGTCTCTTGCTGAGTTGGTGCTCAATTGTGGGGATTGGTGTCTCCTATGGGTTGGTGCCTATGAAAGAAGCTTTGTTAATGAAGTAGGTTGGTGCCTACAAGAAGATCTATATAAGCAATATTTTGTCATGGTTTTCACCTACAAAGGTTTCCACATAAATTGTGTGTTCGTTTTGTGTTCCTTATTGTTAGATCTTGCATGTGTTATTGTTGTGGATGATTAAGTTTTGAAGTATTACTATTGTGGTTAATTAAGTTTTGAAAAAGTAAAAGGTCGTTATTATACTGTTTCACACCCCCTGCCCCTCTCAATATAACTGGGTGCTCTTCATTTGCCACCTAGTAAACTGGCTATATTTTTTTGTCCTCCCACCACAATATTTGAATCCAAAGTAATTAATTATTATGTATTCAAACCCACTAATTAATCATCCACAAAATACCAAAGCAAGTGCTTTAAAACTAGCCACCTTTACCTCATTTTAATTTAAAAAGGAGAAATTTTGAGTTAGTTATAAGGTTTTTGATATCTCTACTCATTCACAACACTCCAACACTACTTAAAAAATTGTAGGAGTGAACTATATTGATTCCCTAATTCTCCAAAAAAATTAATTTTCCATTGGATATCACTGCAACAAGATTACTATGAATAACTGGTCACTTTTCAAGCATTTCAACTAGGTGAGGAGTTTCCATTTAAGTTTTTCATGAAAATAGAATTTTCTATAGGGAGCTCTTCTTACATCTAACAATATTCCAATCCTTCACCATCCATTTCTACTACCATTTAGTTTCAATTTTCCATCTCCCCATCTCTTGATTGCTTTTCTTCATGCCTTTGCCATAGTGTTGAGCCATTTCCACTTGATTTCTTCTAAACCCCTCATCAACCCACTTAGATCTTTAGAAGTGAAGACATCCAAACCCTCCTCATTTTCATTTTTTCCAGCATGGATTTAATTTATTATTTAGGTATTTTCCATTTATTGTTGTTGAGTACAAGCCTTGTTTTTCCACCTTTTCAAGTTCTAAGGCATTATTGTACCATAGCTCCATTAGAGTGCTTCAAACTTAAGGTTTCCCAATCTCACATCAATCCTCTTTAACACCCTAAAACCCCTTTTTGAGAAAATTCAAAACATCTTGTCAAAACCATGTTGGAGTATGGGAAACACTGAGAGGGAGGGCTAAATCAGTGTTTCAATAATCTATTTCAACTTAATGATTCTTTAAAACACAAACTCTTTAAAAACAATAAATGTTCAATTTCAAGAATACAATCATATGTGATAACCAACCTTCAAATTCTTAATCAATATGTAAACTCAAATGCTGCAATGTAAATAAAGGAAACAACAAGACCAAAATGCATCCACAAAAGAATCATAACACAGTGTTTTTCATGAGTGGAAAACCCTCATAGGGATGAAAAACCTCTCGTAAAACTTCTCACTAGCTTATCAAAATGCCTCACTGGCAGAGCCTCACTGGCTATAGAATGCCTCACTGGCAAAGCCTCACTAGCAAAGCCTCATTGGCTACAGAATGCCTCACTGGAAAAACACAGCCTCATTGGCCAAAGATCAGACTTGTCTCACTGACATGATCTTTTACAACATTTTTTGAATTATTAATAAACAAATTACAGAGGGTTACTCTGTTTCAATGTCCTAAAGATTCATTAAATTGGAATCTTCAAAACACAAAATGCATCAGATTATACACTTTACTGTTTTGCATACAGTCTTGCAAAACAACACTTCAGAATTTTGCTCATAAACTCAACATGATATCTCTGTGAAAGCACCCAACCAATAATAGTGATAAATCACTGTTTATATAAACAATCAATAGTACCCATGATGCTGCCAACTGTCACTGTTTAGACAATCAAATGAATTCTATAACTGTTTCATAACCGCCCCTCAAGTCATCGTGATGACTTGTGTTCAACCAACTTTAACCTACCTTTTACCATGGTCAATACAATATGCAAGTTGTGTGTATACATTTAACACAAGACAAACTCAAAGTGTAACACACTTGACAAACTATGAGAATAACTGTTCTTTACACATAGTCGACACTACCAACAAACTGTGTGTACATATTAAACAATAGACACATGCCCTCAAGTCGACTTCATATTCACAAGACACGGCCTATGTAAAGGCTTTTAATAAATCTACTAAATGGTTTAAGGTTAGCATTAAGATCTGAAGACTCAAAACATATAGACTCTTGACTTGAACAATATGCATACCCTTGTAAGAGATAAACCAAGGTCGAGCATAAGCACAATGAGAGACTATGTACACAACAACAAAGTTTGAAAACAACTTGACCAAGACAAGATACCATTTCCAATTTAACCAATAACCAAGGAGAGAAAGGACTCGAGTTACCAAAATAATCTTCATTGAAAGCTTTAACTGCCTAAATAACCTCCAAACCATTTTCCTACATAACCAACCATCAAACCACTATTTTCCTCGATGTTTTCCTTCCTTCACCAAGCTTCTATACCGCCATGTTCACCAAGCTCTTCAAGCCCTAAATCAACTGCTAAAAACCATGTTTCAATGTTTGCCAAATGATAAATTTGAGGGCACAATCATTGTGTCAAATATACACAATAATGATTTCACTTTGAGACAAAATCATTTTGTCGATATTTATTCCTCAATGCTACCAAAAACTCATGACATTCAAATGATATATGTAAGTGTTAAAAACATAGCTTTATTCATATGAGTATAATACTCATCAAAATGTCTTGTATCAGTCTAGTGATGCAAATGTGCCAAGGTCAATGCTCTTTCGTTTAAGTGCAGAATATCTGAATGCATGTCACCTCTGTAAGTGCCAAGATCAACTCTTGACATCAATTCCAAAACCAATGTCAAAGGGGTCAACAAACTCCCCTTTGGCATTGATGTCAAACCTGCCAAAGAAATCAATAGAATATAACCTGAATGAAAATATGAACTTGTACCATGAACCTGTTTGCAAACCTAATCTTTTCTCCCCCTTTTGATAACAATACCAAAGGTCAAAGAGGCAAGAAATCAACAAATACCTGCTCATGAACAACAATTTGTTGTCATAGTGACACAAAACAGCATCAGATCTAAATGAATAAATTGAAAAGAGCATTACACAATGCCACCATGCTAAAAAAATAACCCATGGATGTAGAATATGCATGAAAACTCCCCCTAAAACCATGCACTCAAAGAGATCAGTTGTTCCCCCTAAGAATAACACTATACTAGCATGATTCATCACACATTGTCATGTGTAATCACTAAGAATAACCATTTGGAAATGAAATGAAAATGCATCAAGTAGCATCAAGTTAACAAATGTGTTCAAAAAGAAACATTCTCTACAAGCAAATGTGTTGCAAGTACAAAGCCACTTTGAATTATTATTGGGGCAATAATTGTCTTATTGGGGCAATAATTGTCTTATTGGGGCAATAATTGTCTCATCGAAAGAACCAACATACAGTTTTGTAGCAATATTGTCATAGACTACAACTGACTTGCACTAATGACTATTGTTGGTTTGGATACACCAAGTTTACTGCTCACCCATAAATAGATCACTGTACCCTTGATTCTATATTTCTGCAGAGCATTAAAAAGTACAATTCACTGTCCACAAAGCTATGCTCATGAGCAAATGATATTCACCACATAGAAGATTAGAGTACAGACTTTCATTGTCTTTGCTTATGTATTATAGATGATATCCTTAGAACATTGTACCTTATTGCTTTAGTACATACTCATCTTAAACTCGTCACTTTCTGATGCATGCCGCACATAATTCACACCTAAATTGTTGAAACTTCAATGCAACCCATTAACAATTCAAACAAGATTGCCATCTCATTCTTGTAAACAAATATTTTCATTTACGAAGATTTTAGTATTAAGCATGAGCCAACCATACTCTACCAGTTGGACAATTGTGTATCAACAACAAATTGTCACTTTGAATCAGTATCATGGATAGCATGTTAACTGCTCCATCAACCTTACCAATGCACAGCATTATCATTCAAACTAATACTTACCACATGAGACACTTCAACAGCGATCATTGACAAGGATTCTCATTAGTTGTCATTATCAAACATTATCAAGAGCATGGATATTACCTTAATTGCAAGACACACCTCATCAGTTCAGAACCACAAAATCAACATAGAACAATGCTCTCCAATTCTCTTCAAGTGTACTGTCAAACAGAAATGCTGAAAGTCAAACCACTTTGTTACTTTGCAGCATACTAAAACCATTTACATTGTCCATAAAGAAAGGATTGATGCACTATCAAGCAAAACAATGGCATTGTCAAAACTTATGCATTCAACGTTAGATGACTGTCAGATCACCGCTGTCTTTTGAAACTTCAAACTTCACACAGTATATACTATTGTATATTGTTCAAACAAGAAGCAAATAACTCATTTGAATCACCTCATTATCGTCACATGTTCATCACTAGAACTTGCAAAAACTAAGAACCATATTTCAAATATGCCACAAACACACTTGTGATCCACTGTACTACAAATATAGAACCATAAACCCAATGCAGCCAACAACCACAGGGATATACGATGATACTTGAAGTGCACCCTGACAACACACATAAATGATTTAGTGAAGAGAAATATGAAGAAGATCATCCAATCTCTCCCTCAACTTACCAAACATTTTCATGCATTTGGTTTCTTGCAAATTATAAATGTTTCCTTGAGTCCTTGAACCTGCTGCAACAACTTCACCTGTTTTCTTCCTAATCTCACATCCAAGAGCATCAAAAAGAATATAAAAACCCTGATCATAGATCTGAGTTACACTTAAGACATTATGCTTGAGACCCTCTGCATAGTACACATCCTGCAAAGGTAAGTCATCATCCAAAGAAACAGTACCTTTCCCTATGATCTGAATAGAATCATCATGTCCAAACCACATTAAGCCACCATCACAATATTCAAATTTGATAAAGTTGCTTTTATTGCTAGTTTTTAGGGAATCTAACGTTTGGATCATGTCTTGAGTTACACTTAAGACATTATGCTTGAGACCCTCTGCATAGTACACATCCTGCAAAGGTAAGTCATCATCCAAAGAAACAGTACCTTTCCCTATGATCTGAATAGAATCATCATGTCCAAACCACATTAAGCCACCATCACAATATTCAAATTTGATAAAGTTGCTTTTATTTACACTATCCATAAAGAAAGGATTGATGCACTATCAAGCAAAACAATGACATTGTCAAAACTTATGCATTCAACATTAGATGACTGTCAAATCTGTCTTTTGAAACTTCAAAATTCACATAGTATATACTATTGTATATTGTTCAAACAAGAAGCAAATAACTCATTTGAATCACCTCATTATTGTCACATGTTCATCACTAGAACTTGCAAAAACTAAGAACCATATTTCAAATATGCCACAAACACACTTGTGACCCACTGTACTGCAAAGATAGAACATAAACTCAATGCAGCCAACAACCACAGGGATATAAGATGATACTTGAAGTGCACCCTGACAACACACATAAATGATTTAGTGAAGAGAAATATGAAGAAGATCATCCAATCTCTCCCTCAACTGACCAAACATTTTCATGCATTTGGTTTCTTGCAAATTATAAATGTTTCCTTGAGTCCTTGAACCTACTGCAACAACTTCACCTGTTTTCTTCCTAATCTCACATCCAAGAGCATCAAAAAGAATATAAAAACCCTGATCATAGATCTGAGTTACACTTAAGACATTATGCTTGAGACCCTCTGCATAGTACACATCCTGCAAAGGTAAGTCATCATCCAAAGAAACAGTACCTTTCCCTATGATCTGAATAGAATCATCATGTCCAAACCACATTAAGCGACCATCACAATATTCAAATTTGATAAAGTTGCTTTTATTGCTAGTTTTTAGGATCAGAAATGTAAGCAAGCAGAAATACAACACATAAGACCATGAACACAACAAGTTACCCTAGGAAAACCCTCCTCGAGGGAGAAAAACCCAGCAAATAATATTCTCTTATAAAATGAAAGAATAAGTGCAGAAATCTGCATACAACAATCAGCCTTATACAGGGCCGAATCTCATACAATAATATACATCACTCCTCCTTGAATGAATGATAATGCTTCTTCAAAGAATCTGATCTGCTGCTACAAGAATGTGATCTTCTGCTGCTGCTTAGGAGATGCGAATATGAGAGAATGAATTGATTGTCAAATGAGAGGTCTTCATCCTCTATTTATACCCAACTAGGCGGCTTTCTTTCTAGGTCGGCTGGGAAATAAATATAAATATTATTCAAAACAGAAAGGCCGACCTGTCTTGAACAAGAATATATAAAGGAGAAAATATCTCCCACAGCTATAACACTAACATTTATCACCTGTCATGTGGCAAGAGCATCCACTATCTAAAACCCACACATTTTTCACCTTGGCATGTAAGGCTGTTTGATTAAGCATACCTTTTGTCTTTTCATCAACCTTCTTTGGTTTCCAGATCAACTTTGTTTTAGCAGCATTAAAAGATGTTTTGGAAAGAATGTTTGGTTTCTTTTGTTGTATAACATGGTTAACTCTTTGCTATATATCTAAGATTTCCACTCTGTGAGTTTGAACTCATTTTAGAAATAATTGATGGCTTCAAAGATTTTTCATTTGTCACATTGACATGTTGAGATTTATCAGAATGAGAGCATTGACCTTCCATAAACCCAAGGCCAATTTTGTCTTTATGGTATCTTTGTTTACCTATAAGATCTGCCAATTTGTTACTGCTATTACACATGTCAATCTCTTTCCTCAAATCAGCAATTTTTGCCTCTAAAGTGCAGCACTCTTTTTCTTTGACTTCTAATTGCATTTTAGTAACTTGTAAATTTCAATTTGAAGTTTCAGATCAGCAATTTGTTTTTCAGAATTATTCACCTTATTCACCAAGTTTTCAATGTCTTTTTGAATCTGATTTTTCTGTATCACAGCCTCCTTTTTGAGTTTCTTAATTTCTCCTAGAGCACTTCTCAGCTCACCCTCAAAATCCACATCAAGTTCAGATTGATCTACAATCTATTCATTATGATTCTGATTTGAACTAATGATTGTCATAAACAGGGTTTCTTCTCCTTCTTCAATGGATGCATTTGTACCACTATTTGTTACATCAGCATCTTTGATGAACAAGCTTTTCTTCTTTTCGAAACCATTTTTCTTTTTAAAGTTATTTTGTTTTTTCTTTCCCTGTCTACTATTAACTTCTTCATCACTTTCAAAGTCTTTGTTAGGGCATTGAGCAACATAATGCCCAATCCTGCCACAGTTGAAGCATTTAATTGGAAGCTTCCCTTTATATCTACCTGACCCTCGTCAAAATTTGCTCACAAGGATGGATTCATTGTTATCTAATTTTTCTGAGTCAGAATTTGTGTCATTGTCTCTTTTTATAGATTTAAAAGCAGCTTCTTTGGAAGTAGGATTATCACTACACATCCTCATTTCATAAGCTGTAAAGACACCATGAAGTTCATCTAAAGTGAGTTTGTTATCTCTCCAAAAAAAGGCACGCATTTCAAGAAGTCACAATGGCAATTAAATACATTTAAAATGTATTTAAGTCATTTTCAATAGTTGACTTTAAAATACTTTGGGCACACCTTTTGGGTTAAGTGATTTAAAACTCACTTTAATAAATTTAAGTGATTTGACTTTATTATAAAGTTAAAGCATAACTTTATAATATTCCCCTTTAATTAAATATCACTTAAATCACTCAAAAATTGATAACTCCCTCAATACTCAGTGTTTTGATGTGTCGTTAGAAGCTAGCAAACACTGAACTGCAAAGGCCTGCACTGAGCTCAACACTGAACTGAAGGGTATCCACCATCATCTGCCACTAAGACCCCCTATCCAATCATATCAGCCTACAAGGATCAAAATAATAGGCTAACCACCACAAAACAAGATCACACTAAAATGCCCTCCCTGAAATTGCTTGTCCTCAAGCAATCTCAATGACAACGAATACACCACTCCACCAGGATCCCAAGGGAAGTGTTGTGTAATGTCCCTCATGCCAGCAACCAACTCCTTTAACACCAACATTTGAACAACTGACGAATCATGTTGAACCATACCAACTCCAACATCAAGTGTCGCAAGAGTGAAAGCCTCAAGAGGAAGCAACTCAAAAAGCTGACCAAGTTTGCTTACCATGTCTGCGCAATGTAAGTTGTCATACAAACTATCTAGTACGTGCGCAACTGAATTGTGCATCCAAAACAAATCATGTACATGAGGATCGAAAGTGAAACTGTGAACACTCCTTACCATGTACACCCTATGAAACTCCTCAACGAGCCCTATCTAAAATCCCAATGCATTGAAAGAATCCCAGATACTATGATCAATGCCCACCCCTAAATCAAGGTCAGGAGTAGAATCAGCATCTACCTTGAAGAGCGGATTATCACAAGACAATGTAGCATCCGCCTCGAAAAGAGGATTGCTCACAAACCGAACCTCATATCTGTGTTGATCCCAATCAAACACCTCAAACCCCATGGAGCAAGAAGCAAAATCATACTCCTCCTGAAACATCTCATGCTCCTCCTCTAAAATCTCCTGCTCTATCTTCCCACTTTCCTCATTGACGACAGTGATAGAACGCAAGCTCCCATCTGCACTATCAGCTTGTT
The DNA here is from genome assembly GCA_007258455.2 of Sequoia sempervirens. Lineage (NCBI taxonomy): Eukaryota > Viridiplantae > Streptophyta > Pinopsida > Cupressales > Cupressaceae > Sequoia > Sequoia sempervirens. Next base: position 27,952 of record VDFB02381463.1, on the reverse strand, counting down.
GGTCTGTTAAATCAGTCATGTCCTCACCCTCATAAAACCACTCCATATGCCTATTTTAACCTTTAGGCTTAAGGGGACAATCGTGGTTTAGATCATAAGAACCCTTGCAATAAAAACACAGCTTTCTCCTACGCAAATCATTGATTGTTTCCCTATCCAAAGGGGCTGCAAATTTCTTCTTTTCATCAACGTTTTCTGATTTCTTTGAATCTGATTTGCTATCATTATAAGATGAAGATGGTTCTGAATTTGAGTTGAACTTACTACGTGAAGTTGTAAGTTCCATGCTACGAGCTTTTCTCATAGCCTCCTGCAAGGTAGGGGGATCAAAAGCCTTGATTCAACCCTTCATAGGCTCATATAGCCCCTCTACAAAAAGTATGACCAATCTCCTCTTTGATATTCCAGTTACCATGACCGAGAGCTTCTGAAACTCACCAATATAGGACTCTAAACTGCCCATCTACTTCAGCTGAGCAAGATCTCTAAAGCATAACTCTAGATCTCGTTTGTCAAATCTCTCAACCAACCTATCTGTGAACTCCCGATAAGTAGTGATCCGGTCATGCTGTAATGTAACCATGCCACGGTGCCACTAGTCGTGGGCTACGCCATCCAAGTGTAAAGCTGCAAACCTTATGGCATCCTCTTCTGCCATTGCACGTAATGTCAAGAAGGTATCTAGTTTACTCACCCAAGCTCGAGCTGTGACTTTGCCACTACCATCAAAGTTGGTCAAAGTGAGTTTGTTTGTTGCCTGTCTTAGATCATGGTTCTTGTTTCTAGGCCTCCTGTCTATCCTGTTCCTGCCATGCTCTCTCTTCTGGCTCATAAACCTATCAAAGTTAAGGTGATCCTTAACTCTCTAGGGCAAAGCATCCCACTCATCATGCAGTGTCATGATGTTATTAGCAAAATTCACGTCACCTTCCTCCTCAGCCACGTCCTCCTCATCAGGATCATTTCTGACAAACGTTGGGCGAGTAGGCCTGTCATAGGTATGTGTTGGAGTAACTATCCTCTGTGGGCCTCCATGTACACTTCTTGTTCCTGATCATGATTATGTCTCCTGTGAATAGTCAAATGTTGTACGGCGGTACTAAGCTACTGAAGTACATTTGCCACCTGTTCCTGTCCAACTACAAGCCCTCTCAAAATGTTGTTCAACCTCATCTCTGTCACCCATGTTCTCAAATGGTATATCTTCGAACTGATTATCAAATGGAAACTCCTCAAATGGATTTCTCTTAATACCAGGTCTCCTGTGTGAGTAATACCTGTTATATCTACCCTGATGAGGCCGCATATGTATATATAACCCTTCAGGCTGGCAAGATTACAAGCTCTGATACCACTATGAAGAGCCCAGTTGGCTTCAACTCAACTTCTGAACTAAAACTGTCTATTTTGTGTTTTTCTTTGTTTTTGATAAATTTTGAACAAGTATAGAAGTGCGCCAAACATAAGATGGAAATAAAACTGAAATACAAGCAATTCAAGAACAATTGCAATACTATTGTAGATCTAGCAATTCATACAAAGAAATTGCATACAATCAACATACCTAGAAACCTCCAGAATAATTAAATAGAGTTGATCTGTACATGCCAGGAAAGATATGATGAAACTAAGAAATAGCAACGCCTAGGCTCTGGATCTACTTTCTCCCATGCAGAAACTAGAGAAATACTGCTGAGAAGGTTGGATGCCCAAGATGGAGTCAAGAAATGAACCAAAGGAGAGGCGTTTTAGCCTCTTGCTTCACACGCCCTTCCCAGATGAACACGTCTCCCAATGCAATGGTACGGCCTCTGAATGGTGATGAACATTCTTTATTGAAAGCAGGAAAATGGATGATGGCATCCCAGATGTGAAAGCCCTCTTCCTTATTATAAACAGTAATCTTCTGAACAAAAATAACTTTGATGTAAGCACGGATGAACTCCTGTATGAAGCTCCCTCAGTTGCAACCATTCAACTAGTATTTCATAGTCTCACAATCACAGATCAATGAAGAATTATCACTCTCCAATGAAGAAATTCCTAAAACCCTTGTCCTCAGACAAAAACCACAAAGAAGATACAAAGATGCAATGTCAAATGATCATATAAATGAGGTCGACTTGCCTCCTTTTTACCTTATATCTCCAAAAAGGCACACATTTCAAGAAGTCGCGACTTTTTGGCAATTAAATACATTTAAAATGTATTTAAGTCATTTTCAATAGTTGACTTTTAAATACTTTGGGCGCACCTTTTGAGTTAAGTGATTTAAAACTCACTTTAATAAATTTAAGTGATTAGACTTTATTATAAAGTTAAAACATAACTTTATAATACTCCCCTTTAGTTAAATATCACTTAAATCACTCAAAAATTGATAACTCCCTCAATACTCAGTGTTTTGACATGTCGTCAGAAGCTGGCAAACACTGAACTACAAAGGGCTACACTGAACTGAAGGGTATCCACCACCATCTACCACTGAGACCCCCTATCCAATACCGCCAGCCTACAAGGATCAAAATAATAGGCTAACCATCACAAAACAAGATCACGCTAAAAAGGGGACATTACAGCACATCATTAGTCAGACCACAACAAATAGCATTTGCTGCCCTAGCATCACATTCATATGCTTTTTTCTCATCTGCAGTAGAGGGTGCTATAGTGGTAGTATACTCAATCTCAATTGCATGCCAAACCTCATAGCCTAGAGAAGTTATATGACACTGCATTATAAATTTCCAAAAGGCATAGCTAGTACCATCAAATAAAGGTGCTATGGAAGTAGAACGACCTTCCTGATTTGCCACGTCAAGTACTCCACCAGGATCCCCTAAGTTGGTTAAACTTTTGGCAAGGGTATAGCTCTGATACCACTTGTTGGAGTGCAGGAAACACTGAGAGGGGGAGGGGTTGGGGAGCGAAGGGGGTGAATCAATGTTTCAATAATCAATTTCAACTTAATGATTCTTTAAAACACAAACTCTTTGAAAACAATAAATGTTCAGTTTCAAGAATACAATCATATGTGATAACCAACCTTCAGATTTTTAAACAATATGTAAACTCAAATGCTGCATGTAAATAAAGGAAACAACAAGACCAAAATGCATCCACAAAAGAATAATAACACAGTATTTTTCATGAGTGGAAAACCCTCATAGGGATGAAAAACCACTTGTAAAATGTCTCACTAGCTTATCAAAATGCCTCACTGGCAGAGCCTCACTTCCTACAAAATGCCTCACTAGCAAAGCCTCACTGGCTACAGAATGCCTCACTGGAAAACACAACTGCCTCACTGGAAAAACATAGCCTCACTGGCCAAAGATCAAACTTGTCTCATTGACATGATCTTTTACAACATTTTCTGAATCATTAATAAACAAATTACAGAGGGTTACTCTATTTCACTGCATAACATTTCTACTTTCCATCTTAACACATTCAATGTCCTAAAGATTCATTAAATTGGAATCTTCAAAACACAAAATGTATTAGATTATACACATCATTGTTTTGCATACAGTCTTGCAAAACAACATTTCAGAATTCTACTCATAAACTCAACATGATATCTCTGTGAAAGCACCCAACCAATAATAGTAACAATCAATAGTACCCATGATGCTGCCAACTGTCACTGTTTAGACAATCAAATGAATTATGTAGAAACTGTTTCATAACCGCCCCTCAAGTCATCGTGATGACTTGTGTTCAACCAACTTTAACCTGCCTTTTACCATGGTCGATACAATATGCAAGTTGTGTGTATACATTTAATACAAGACAAACTCAAAGTGTAACACACTTGACAAACTATGAGAATAACTGTTCTTTACACATAGCCGACACTATCAACAAACTGTGTGTACATATTAAACAATAGACACATGCCCTCAAGTCGACTTCATATTCACAAGACATGGCCTGTGTAAAGGCTTTAATAAATCTGCTAAATGGTTTAAGGGTAGCATTAAGATCTGAAGACTCAAAATGTATAGACTCCTGACTTGAACAATATGCATACCCTTGTAAGAGATAAACCAAGGTCGAGCATAAAGCACAATGAGCAACTATGTACACAATGTTGGAAATATTGTCATTGATGTCAAAATGTGAAGGTAGATGGTTCGTATTGTTATTAGTTTTGTGGATGTAATGTCCCATTTTAACTGAACAATAATACGTATCAGATGTTACATACAATGGTGCTGAATAGTTTCTTAGAAAGGGAGAAAAGAATGCTACAGGCTGTGCGATTTGGAGAACTTAAAGTATATTTTATATATCTGTTTAATGTTCGATCATTTGATCAAAGATACAAGATATTGTTTATACAGCCAAAGTTGATATTTCGTTATTTCTTGAGGTGTATTGATCGATATGATGCTACAGATTGTCGACTCTCAGAAATATGAGAATAAAGACCAGATTAAAATTAAAGAGTGGAGATTAAGGTTACAGATCTGGTGGATGTTGAAGAATTTGTCTCATACTGTAGCTGCGATTTAATTTAAATCTGGTGGATGTTTCTTTTATTAAAACTCATTACATCAAAAAGATCGCTGCCCAGCCAAACACGAGTTAATCAGATTTGTTAACAAAAGCACAAATTAAAGATTAATCATATTTTTTGGAACATATTTTTAAAAGTGACCGATTAAGAGAAAGACGTGTCAAGTGAAAGGACGTAGTTCCAAAGAAAGACGCGATTAAGAGAAAAAGATCTTAAAAATGCGAATTAAAAGAAATGACGCGGTTCAAAATAAAGACGCGATTAAAGAGAAAAGGATCTTTTGAAGTATCATGACGTCTTTGTAAAGACGTTTTGACTTTCCGAAGTGTCATTAAGTATCACAACTTTTGGAATGGATGCATTCTTTTGAAGAAATATCGGCCTTTTCAAAAGGTGCGATCTGTTCATTAAGAACAGATTTAATAAATCAGAAACAAATGTCGGCCTTTTCAAAAAGGTGCGATCTGTTCATTAAGAACAGATTTAATAAATCAGAAACAAATATTCAATAAGTGTTTTAAGGAGAGGTGTCAATTGAAAAAGCTATGAGAACAATCAGCATGATCTTTCATTAAGTGTTGCAACCTTTGAGTAGCATATATATGTGACATCAAAATCATTTTTGTGAGTGTGGTTGTCAAGTTCAAGATGTCTAATTCAGAAGCTTATCTTCTTGTGTGGGCTGAGTGTGAGAATTTACATCACAAAGGCAGATTAGAGGATTGGCAGAGTGCAGATCTGATTGGCTTCATTTGATTCATCCATCAAGTCAAGGTGTGGTACCTTGCATTAGGGGTTGGTGCTCCTTCTAGGTAGGTGCCTACTAAAATTGTAAAGGGTTAGGGTGTTCCTTGTAGATTGTATTCTACTAAATCATCCCTCTTGTAAATTGAGAAGGTTGGTGCCTACTCCCTTAAAAATTATTTCAATAAAGCTGGATCAACTTGTGTAAATTGGGTCATATGAAAAAGTTGATTGTAACAAGTTTTGAAAAGATTAATAATTGAAAGTTTGTATTGATTTACTGATTCACCCCCCCCTCTCAGTAAATATTTTGTGCTCTTCACACAACAACAGATTCTGAAAACAACTTGACCAGAACAAAATACAATTTCTAGTTTAACCAATGACCAAGGAGAGAAAGGACTCAAGTTACCAAAATAATCTTCATTGAAAGCTTTACCTGCCTGAATAACCTCCAAACCATTTTCCTGCATAACCAGCCGTCAAACCACTATTTTCCTCAATGTTTTCCTTCCTTCACCAAGCTCTTCAAGCCCTAAATCAGCTGCTAAAAACCATGTTTCATTGTTTGCCAAATGATAAAATTTAGGGTACAATCATTGTGTTGAATATACACAATAATGTTTTCACTTGGAGACAAAATAATTTTGTCGATGTTTATACCTCAATGCTACCAAAAACTCATGACATTCAAATGATATATGTCAGTGTTAAAAACATAGCTTTTATTCATATGAATATAATACTCATCACAATGCCTTGTATCGGTCTATTGATGCAAATGTGCCAAGGTCAATGCTCTTTCATTGAAGTGCAGAATATCTGAATGCATGCCAACTCTGTAAGTGCCAAGATCAACTCTTGACATCAATGCCAAAACCAATGTCAAAGGAGTCAACAAACCTTTCCCCTGCCCACACTTGCCCAGTTGTGTTTCCAAGAACCCTTGACCATGAATATGTAGATTTTAATGGATAAGCAGTGATTCAGACTTATTTCATTTCATAGATCAGTTTTATGACTTTATTTTTATCAATTTTTCAATGTGGATACATGCTTTTAATCCCACAAGGGAACAAATTGAGGTAAATTCCCTCTTTAACCTTTATTTTTGTCGGGTTCCCATTCCCAAAAACTTGATTATATGTCTATTTTAGAGAAATCTGTATAGTATTAAAAAAATTATACAAGCAAACCAAGCCTCAAATTTTTTAATTCCAAGTTGCAGAGCTTTATCTAACATAGACAAGGCCACCCTATGTGGATAAGGTCACCTTGTTGGCTGGCAATAGAAGTAATAAGGCCACACTACAGACTACCGCTTGTTTATTTTTAATTTTTTTCCTAAATTAATGATTTTTTAGTATATACTAATACCATAGGTCTTTAATGGCTCCACAAACCCATCCATGATCAAAAATTAGAATTTTATCAGGTCAAAGTGTTTCAATTTGATCATTTTATTTCACTTTTTATCAAGAATCAAGACTTTAGCTTATCAATTGGTTTCCAAATCTACATTGTAGATCAAGACTTTAAAATTCAAAGTTTCTTCCTAATACTATCATCCTTGATCCCTATAATTTTCATACATTCATTATTCGATCTTCCAAGTGCATTGTTCCAATTTTCCAATTCACATGCATTGTTTCATTCAAATTCAATATATCTTTGAAAGTTTACTATTGATTACAATCTTTATACTTTTTACTAGTAGGTGGGAACTTCTAAGAAGCAAAGACACTATTAATAGACTACTTTTCAAATCTCCAGTATTTACCTACTCTCTAAACAAGGCTGCCCCCTAGACATAATAATGATTGCTATTAGGACTAGATATTATAGTCAAATAGATTGTTTTACCTTATAGTAGCCATGTCCTTAGCTCTAGACCTCCAAAATCCATTGATAGTTGTGAAGAAACATTTTGAGCAACTTTCATTAAGGCAACTTCTAAATGCGGGTGCATATAATACCACTTGTTCAATATTTTTTGCATTCAATACTTAGTCATTTACATTTTTAAAGTCCTACATGTGTCCAAGTAGCATAGTGTGTTCTGCTTTTATTTGAATTTCTAGTCCTAGTTCTCATGGTTTCTAATTAAGATTATGCTAGATAAGGATAGCCTTAGGTAATTTCATTTTTTTACATTGTTTGAACACATAATCATATACACAAAAAATAAGCTACCCTAATTAGAAGATTCTTTTAGGTTATTTCATGCACAATATACTTTCTATAACTACTTATAATTTCTCTCTTAGACTTTTTGCTAATTCCTTAAAGGAAATCATTAGACTAACTCATAAAAACTTTACACTTGTAGTAGCTACTAATTGAGATGAGATTAGCCAGTTTTTTAAAATAGTTTTCTTGGGAAAGGAGATAGCCTATCACCAATGAGTAGTTAACAACAACAAACAATTTCCCCATGGACTTTGTTCTATATTTCAACATAAAATTTTAAAGAAACATAAGAAAGAATACATTTAAATGTTGTCCCATTTTGTGGTTTATATTTTATCTATACCATTAGAGAATTTAATGTAGAAATATCTTCAATGATTTTCTTAACAGGAACTATAACCTTTTCAAACACTTATAAAATTGCAATAGAATTAAATAATAGCCTATTTTCAGTTGGAAAGCTTACTCTTAGGCCAACAATGCCTATTTTCCCAAAGATTTAGTTCCCATAAAATACTCTTTTGTACTTATCTTACTATCAATGCCATTCTAAAATGCTTTAATGTAGTGGATGTCACACATCAACATAGATATGGTTATCAAATATTTACAAGTTATAGTGATATTAATGAAATAAAAAACATGGTGAGATTTTTCTCTAATTAATTAGCAGATAATGAAAAACACTATTAGAGATATTGATGTAATTACTAAATGCAAGATCTAATGAAAGACTTGTCCAACCATGCAACCCTAACACACAAATTAATTACACGATATAAATTTTAGATACACAAAATTAATAGAGAAATGATTTCTTTATATTCATCAATAATAGTTGCAACCAACCACCTAACATTACAATTAGGCCTTGAATCCTATCCACAAACAAAAAGGCCTTGTAATTCTAGACAATAGACATCAACAAGAATTAATTCCTAGTTCACATATGAAATATACAACTCTTCCACACTTTGAGCACTACCACAAGTATTATATCATCTACCTACACCATGAATAATGCACATTTGGATCAAAATAATGCACTATTAGACTTCTAGTCTATAGATCTCAGATTCACACTTGGATCTAGCCTCTTGCCCAAATCTCAATTTCATTCTTTAATCTTATTCCTTCAATTTACCTCCTACCTTACTTCCCTCACCACACTACTCAAATGATTGGACCCTTGATTCATATGTTATAAAAGTAAAACCCTCTAAGAAGGAAAATCATAAACCCAATACAAATGCTCCCCGAGAATGCATCCCCTACCTTGGTACCTCTATTTCCTATTTCCTATAGGAGACATTTTGAGGATGTGGAGATGCCTAGGAAATGTTTCAAAAATGTCCCTAAGTGTGCAAGGGACGGTCAAGAGATGTCCAAGCATGCCCCAACCATCTTGCCGACAGCTAGCCATCCCCTACAACCCAACAAAATATAACTTTTTTTTTTTTTTAAGACATTTTTAAATTAAAAAAAGGGATGCGCAGACCCACAAGGACCCCCTACTCCTTTAAACAACAACTAAACCTAATTCACCTATCAAAACAACCAAAAAGATAAAAACTATCTCATTTTGACATTTGCAAACTTGTAATGAAGAGCAACAAGAGAAGAACAACAATGAAAAGAGATGTCATGTCCTCTTCACTCAAGGGAACTAATTTTATTATTTTATTAAAAAAAAGTGTTCCTTTTAACATTAAACAAATAATAATATAATATTATAACAATAATTATCATTATTATTTTAATAGTAATATTATAATAATAATTAGTATTATTTTTATTTTTATTTTTATTTTTGGTAAAAATAATCTTTATTCAAACTGAACTAAATACATACACATCGAATAGATTTTCAAATGGCAATAGCCATCAAAAATAACCAAAACAAGAAAACCCACTAAGGATTCCTATAAGAAACCAAACAATTGAGCAATCGATGAAAAACTAATAGCAAAATCAACCTTTCTTCTAAGAATCACCCTACCATCAATCTAACTGATTATTCGGAATGAGTTGGGAAAGTTGACAAAATTTATCTTGGTTCAAATCTCTCCATCCAAACACATTCCAACACTCCTTCCCCTCTGAAGCCCATTTGGCCAAACAATCAACAACCTTATTCCACTCCCTTGGGATATGGACAAATGAAATAGAATCAAAGTTTTTTGCAACAAGAAGAATTTGTCTAACAATTTGAGCCAGTCTCCATGAGGCTTCCTAAAAAATTCTTCCGTCCAACAGGGAAATCAAAATCATAGAATCTAACTCACAAATAACCATTTTCCAACCAAGATTGTTGGCCTTCTCTAAGGCCTGAAAAGTCACCCAAGCCTCCATCTGATTAATAGAGAAATGATTTATTTATATTCGTCAATAATAGTTGCAACCAACCACCTAGCATTACAATTAGGCCTTGAATCCTATCCACAAACAAAAAGGTCTTGTAATTCTAAACAATAGACATCAACAAGAATTAATTCCTAGTTCATAGATGAAATATTAACTCTTCCACACTTTGAGCACTACCACAAGTATTGTATAATCTACCTACAACATGAATAATGCACATGAGGATCAAAATAATGCACTATTAGATTTCTAGTCTATAGATCGAATTCACACTTGGATATAGCATCTTGCCTAAATCTCAATTCTATTCTCCAATCTTAGCTCCTTCAATCTACCTCCTACCTGACTTCCTCCACCACACTACTCAAATGGTTGGACTCTTGATTTATATGTTATAAAAGTAGAACCCTCTAAGAAGAAAAATCGTAACCCCAATACAAATTCTCCCGAGGAACACATCCCCTACCCTGGTACCTTTGTTTCCTATAGGGGACATTTTGAAGATGCAATGATACCTAGGAAACATTTCCAAAACATCCCTAAATGTGCAAGCAATGGTTAGGGGACATCCAAGTGTCCACCAACCATCTCAAGGACGACTAGCCATCCCCTACGACCCAGCAAAGTATAACTTAATTTTTTTTAAAAAGACACATTTTTAAATTAAAAAAAGGGATGCATAGACCCACAAGGACCCCACCACTTTAAACAACTCAATCTAATTCACCCATCAAAACAACCAAAAAGAAAAAAACTATCTCATTTTAACATTTGCAAACCTGTAATAAAGAGTAACAAGAGAAGAGCAACAATCAAAAGAGGAGATGCCATGTTCTCTTCACTCAAGGGAACTAATTTTATTATTTTAATAAAAAAAGTGTTTCTTTTAACATTAAACAAATAATAATATAATATTATAATAATTATTATCATTATTATTTTAATAATATAATATTACAATAATAATTATCATTATTATTTTAATAATATAATATTACAATAATAATTAGTATTATTTTTATTTTATTTTTTTGGTAAAAATAATCTTTATTCAAAGAGAACTAAATACATACACATCAAATAGATTTCCAGATGGCAATAGCCATCAAAAATAACCAAAATAAGAAAACCCACTAAGGATTCCTGCAAGAAACCAGAAAATCGAGCAATCAATGAAAAACTAATAGCAAAATCAACCTTTCTTTTGAGTTTCACCCTACCATCAATCCAATTGATTATTCCAAATGAGTTAGGAAAGTTGATAGAATTTATCTTGGTTCAAATCTCTCCATCCAAACACATTCCAATAGTCCTTCCCTAAGTAGCTGGTTCAGGTTCGGGTTCGGGTTCGGGTTCGCGGGTTCGGTTCGCCGGTTCAGCAAAATTTTTTGGGGGGTCGGTTCGGTTCGTCTTGGGTTCGTTAGTACAAATTACAAAATATGTAAAAATATATATATATATATATATATGCAGCCTAGAAGCATGAATTCAGAATTAGGATTAGAATATCACATAACTGATAACATCATATAAACAACAAAACCACCATAAACTTGAATGTCATTTAAAACATGCATAATAAATATTCATTGTTCAAACTTCAAGTTCGATATTACAACACTTTCAAAGTTTTAATCATCATATGGATTCTCTAGATCATCCATATCAATGTCAACATTGACATTAGGAAGACTAGATGAATCACAAGTAGTGCCAATGGCACCATCACTAGCACTACTAATGTGCCCATGCTCCTGTTGAATATCCTCATCCTCATATGCAATATGTTGGGAACTACAAGCATCCAAGTCAGTATCCTCTGGCACTATATCCCACAACTTCGTCTCCCCGTCCTTGTAGTTAGGTTGTTTGTGTGAAAGGAGACGCAAGTTGGAATGCACATATACTAAGTTCTCCGCTTTTTTTGACAGCAATTTATTGCGCTTTATTGAGTGGATGAAAGAATATGTGCTCCATTCCCTCTCCCGGATCGAGGATGGGAGCTAGCAACCTATAGAACAAAACATGGCAAATTAAATTTATAAATGGATGCCGAGCTTTTAAAACTAAAACCCGCTGTGAAAATTTATTCAAAGCTTGCACTTGTGATAAAGGAATTTTGGTGCAGGAACACCAGGAAATTTTTGGAAGTATTATGTCCATACGGGGCATCAACATCTGGAGATGATTTGAGTGCAAAGTCGTGAACTCATGAAGTGATACACTGTAAAATCCTACAGTCGGGGAAGAAGTCACCACAAAATGCTGCCTTATACCCTTGACCTAAATCTCTATATATGGGAGAAGCCTTCTGGAACTGTGACCACAAGGCGCTCGCACATAAACATTTTGCGGAGTGGTACGAAAAAGAAATTAATAATGGGAGTTATCCTTTTATTCATGTTTTCGCTGTAATTGTATGCACTGACTTTTGAAGGAAGTCTCTTGAGGAGTCTTGCTACTGCATTTATAATAGTTGCATAAATACTTCCTCAGCGAGTACAGTCTCATATATTTGCCAATGCACTTGGCTTATCCCATGCAGAGTATAGAGAATCATATAAAAGTGAGCATTGAAGCTAAAGAATGCTCACAAGTCTATGCGGGAATATAATATGAGGCTCTGTTACTTGTTGCTCTTTGATTAACACACCTCCATGCCAGACGAATGGGTGCCTTTAAATTGCCATGCCTAGAGGTGTTACCACGAGTACGTCTCAAGATGATTGTATTAGAGGCAAAGCGGGTTTCTGCAACCTATTGCAAATTAAAAAAAAAATTAATATTTAAAAATAAACTTTAAAGAAGAATTTAAATTAGATTGAACAATCAAATTATGAAAATCAGAAAATGACAAATGTAAATATTACTTCTCTTACCTTCAATAGCTCCAATTTTGAAAATGTTCTAAAGATCCCTTGAGACAAGTGGTGGTTGGTGACGAACATCTGAATGTCTCGACTTCGACCCTTTGTGTTGGCGTCCATTCATTTTTATTCCCAAATCTTTTAGAAACCGGGATTGCGGTGAATGGGCCGCTGAACCCAAAGATATATGAATATCTTTCTCAACTTCAGCAGCTCCTGCAGCTCTGGTCTTCAGGAACCATGCATTACAGCAGACAAGGTGCGGGCTCCCATACACTCAATGAAACGGCGGGGCAAGTAGCAATAAGAGTACATCACGCCCTTCCACCGTCCCACGGCTTTCAAAACATTGCTACCCCGGGGTGCATATGAGCATTGATCAAAGGCCGATTTTTTGAGTCCTTCCAACCATCTAAAACAATGGACACACCTGTCTCAACCCATGAATCTCTTATTGGCTTCAATGCATCTTCAACCAACTCAACCTCCTTTTCCAATAAAGTGCTACGCACCTTCTCATAACCCGGGCCCTTGTACCCTTTTGGAGCTTCATTAACCGCTCTCAACATCTCTTTCCAATCTGGAGAACGAACAACATTAAAAGATAGTCCATTGGCATATATGCATCTTGCTACACATTGGTCGGCAAGGGCTCTACTCTCATTTTGAAATGCAACTTCCAAAGGTCCCTTTGCTCTCTTGTTTGCAAAAGGTTGTGCACTTTGAGCTTGAATGACCATAGTAGTTGATCTTCACCACGTTTGTGAGTTAAGTTCTAGATAAATTTCATAATACTCACTCTCAAACTGATCTTTCGAATGGCCAGTTGGCACTGCAGGAACGAGAGGCTAATTGGAGAATAACGATAGGGTTTCCTATTTTGAGGATAATGGCACTTTCCGGAGTGGGTGGTTTCAAAGAAGTAGTTCTTCCGGTTTCCAGAGAGCTTAGCTGATGGTATGTTTCTATCTTCGACGTTGAGCATTTTCAAAGATTACTACTTGCGTGATTCCTTTAGCGGTCCGGCGATCAAGTCCGGCGCAGTTGACTTCTGCTCGTGGTTTGAGTCAGTTGAGCGCTTTCATTTGATGGCAGGTAGCGATTGGAGAGATAGTTGAGCTGTTTTATTAAAGATGGAATTTCAATGTGTTATAATTTAGCGATTATTGCTTTGGCTATTAGCTGGGAGTCTTTTTAAAGATGGTGCTTTGAGGTGAAAACTTCATTAAAGAGAGTCAAGTGCTGTTTTATAAGAAGTTTATTAAGCTCAAAGTGGGCTTCATTCTCAGAAAAGATTGAAATTAATATTAAGTAAGAAATTGCTTGAAAAGTGGGCGCCATCTGGCGAGAAGGAATTAGGGATTTGACTCAGAAGAAGTTAGTTTCGAGAAGATCCAAAACTTGCGCAAGGCGCGGATCTCACCGCGGAGTATCAACATTATACCATTCTTGCCCGGATTGGCTGCGGAGCGCCGAGGAATGAAGGCCTCCTAGCTTGGGCATCGCTTCGTGTTTGCAAGACAACATATAGTGGTGAATCATTGTATTGTGAGTTGCATTTAGTTTGTGTTTTGTTCTCAGCTTATTGCATTGTTAGTTCGATTTGGCAAGTTAGTATTTTCAGCTTATTGCATTCATGATACAGCAGATCCTTGTTTTTATTCATAAATCATAAAATACCAAAAATATCATTCTGGGTGTTAACTCATTGGCATTGTTAGACCTAGGCGCCCTTATTCTTCCATTTGCAGATTTTTTAGTGTTGTCATTTATTTTATAGAGCAGATCGCCCTCTTTCCTTGAGCCGTACCATTCAGCTGTACATTGAAGTCTGTGCAAAATAAATGAAAGGTTTTAGATCTGTTTCCATTGTCTCATCTTAGGCGTCTCCCTTGTTAAGGTATATTGCATTCGATTTCATGTTATTCCGATGAGTTTTGTGGGGGTTATGATCAATTGAGTGTTTTCTAAAGCTGCTGGTTATTCATACAAAAAACAGATTTGTAACAAAAACAGATTTAGAAGTTGACCCTTTGAAAGTTGTATTGTTTGGCACTTCCTTTCAAGATAAGAAGTTCTTTGTGATGTAACGCTAAGCTCTCAATGTTCTAAGCTATTGGCAGACGAATGATTCTTATTCTTGTAAACTGACAGTAGTACTGGCAGTCTCTTTCATTGTTGCTCAATTCTGATTTGTAACGCTTATTTCATTTGAAGTTTGTAATAGATAGATCTCCGCCCTATGGTAGCTACTTTCCCATCTTGGGTCAGCAAGCACATTCTGGGTGTCGAGCATTTCTCAGTTTCAGCATTTATTCCAAGCATTGAACTCTGTAATCACTCTGTCATATGGTCGCCCCTCACTCCACCTTGGATTGGGTAGCACATACTTGACGTTGAGTTCCTTTCTGTATTTAGAGTAGAAGATCCTCTGACCAATGCTCGCCATCATCGGCGCCATTCTGGTTAGAGTTGCTTTCTTGCACGTTTTGGTTTTCTCCTCTAACCTTAACGGGTGCACTGCTTTGTAATTTGTAAATTGAAAAAACGAAAAAATTTGGCTCGGAATATTTCAATGGGGGCTGCATTACCTTTGATTTTTTATTTGACAAAGGGTGATTTCCTTTTTGGGCTTCCCGTTGATCTGCTAGTTCTTGCTCCATAATGTATTTTGCAATTGTCTCGGGTCGAATAGGGGCATCTTTCTTTCCAGGGCAAGGTGAGATGCCTTTTCCAGTTATGCCACACAAATGTGCTTTCACCCTATGGTATGAACTAGAATATTGAACATCACACCCATTGCATTTCCAAACATAACCACCACCACCTGGAAGCTGTGTTATCATTTCAACATACTGCCATAGAGGAGAATTTGCACTTGTTTTGAACTTTGGGTTTGGTTTAGCTATGGAGCTGGAGGTAGAACCCATTGACATTGTGATTCCTATGGCAATTTGTTTTGCAAACAACACATTCAAAATTTGAATGAAAACAAAATATAATAATTTTTTAAAAATTAAAACCTAGCTCTTTTGAATCTTGCACAATGTATACATTCATAGAAGAACAGAAAAAAAAAGATGCAAAACAAAGTTTCTGTTTGTAAAACAAAAAAAAAGAATGAAAAAATGAGAAAAACATACCTTTTTGCAAAAATAATCTTCAACAATCTTTGTAGCAGCCAATGAACACTTGCAAATCTGTAGGAATGGCAATGCAATCGTTGTAGAAGCTTCAACAATCAATATTCAACTCCTTTTGTCAATCCAACAAGTTAAAATAAGAAGTCAGCCTCTTTGAATGAAAATGCTTGTTTGCAAAACAAATGAATGAAAATGAGGCAGTTTAGGTGTTTAACATGTTTTAGAGGTCACTTTTAGGGTTCCCATGGGCGTGGGTCAAAGTCAAAGTGAAGGAAACAATAAAAAAAACAAAAATGCCCTTTTATTCACGGCTTGGGGTTACGCTTGGGGTTCTACTTCGGGTTCGCCGGGATTACGCTTTCCCGGGTTAGCGGGTTACGCTCCCCAGCTACGGGTTCTTCCATAGAAGACAAAGGCCAATACAAGGACCACTGGCGAAGGACGGACGGGGACAGAGACCGGTAGGCAGGACGGGGACGGGCCAAAACCTATGAAGGCCATTAACGCATGGGTCCTTCCCCTGCGACCCCTTGGCCAAACAATCAGCAGGCTTTGTATTCCCACTCCCGCTTGGGATATGGACGTAAAACAGAATCAAAGTATTTTGCAACAACAAGAATTTGCCTAATGTAATATGTTGCTTGTTTATGCCTTTGGTTTTTTTTTTTGATGATTTTTTTTGTGTTTTGGAAATGATTGTGAATGCTTTAAAGTAGAAATAAAGTGCAAAAATTAAAGAACTTGCAGCAATGAAACAACTAGCTGAAAAATCCAGATTTCTATTGCAAGCAAAATATTGAGTTTTCTTCGATTACAACAGCGACCCAGTTCATAAAATATCATGGCATGTCAAGAACCAACATACCCAAAAAATATTTACAACTCAGACAAAGGGCTGTAGAAGAAATCAGCTATTCAAAACCTCCAAAATGGGATGCCACAGTCTGAAATGAAGTTGTTTGCTGAAGCAAATGTTTCTCCCAGCCACAGAAACCCTAGGTGCCCTCAAACCCTACAAAATCTGCTCCAAACTTGGGTCCCCCCCTCTCCAATCACTCCAACGCCCAACCAAGATGGTACGGCCAGAAATGGAGTAGTGCGGCCAACTATGGGATGAGATAACAGCAGCAAACTCTCCAATGAATCCTTAATTCGTCCTCCACAAATCTGGTATGCAGTCTTCCCTCAATCTGATTGTCAAACCCTCAGCCACAACAATAGAAATGAAAATATTGTTTCTTCCCAATTTTGTCTCCGCAGGAAACTCACAAAATTGCTGTTATCGCCCAATTGGAAAACTTGTGTGATTTACCCTCAAACCACATGCAAATGAAGTGCAAGCATAGAATCTGGATGAATCTATCAGCTATCACCCAGAGAGGATCTCTCACCACCGTGGATGATATTCTTCAGGAGGGGTTTCGTCCTCTAGAAATTTGAAATGAACCAGGTTCGATCTCCAAAACCACAAGGGTTTCAATAAGAGAAATAAAATAACCAACATAACCAAATGAGCTCCAAAAAACCCTCATTTATTACTTTTTTCCCAGACTCTCCAGAAGCTATTTAATTTAAACACTCTTTTAACTTTGAAATGACCTTTTCATTAAAATAATAATATTTTGACATGCAAGGTACCTATTTAATGCATCCATGAATTAAAGCATCTCATCCCGATTCCAACGAGCTATAATACTAAGGGCCCTTTTAAATATTTTAATTAACTTTTAGCAACCTTAGTAATTTAATTAAAATATAACCGTTAATACACTCATTTTTGCGGAACTGTCAGAATGCATCGGAATCAAAAACTAACTGCACTGGAGTGATCCTAATGAAGAGTGATGACAAGCTAAGCCAACTGGACAACTTTCTATAAATAGAAACTCCCTCCAAGAATCTTGGAGCCCAAATCGGAACCTGAAAATAACATCTAAGAGCATCAAATAACTCCTCTAAATCATCTGAGCTCATTGGTAACATCAAACTACCCTTCTAATCAAATCATCAAACAAACACAAACCCAGAAACCCATCTCCAACTGCAAAACATGAGAACCCTAAAATGGGGACATTACACCTAACACTTTGAGCTAATCTCCACGAGGCTTCCTAAAAATTACTTTTGTTCAAAAGGGAAATCAAAATCATAGAATATGATTCACAAATAACTTTTTTCCAACCAAGATTGTTAGCCTTCTCTAAGGCCTCAAAAATTGCCCAAGATTTTATTTGATTATTTGTTTGCAAGCTGAAATAAGTAGAGAAGAAAAAATGGACAGAAACCTCACTATCACAGCCAATCCCACCAACCCTAGCATCACCAAGATTTCCACAAGCAGAGCCATCAGTGTTAATCTTGAAGAAGCCATTGAGTGGAGGTGACTACTTCCCAAATCTATTCACCTTTTGGGAGTGTTGTTTGAGATCTTTCTTATTCTAAGAAACCCTAGATAAGTCCAACTCCAAAAGGTTAGCAACCCAGCCTTCTGATGAAGTTATGAGCTCATCCATACTAAACTTGGCCTCTATCGTTTCTTTAAGCATACCTTTATTCTTGTTCCAAACATGCAAAGCAATGCACTGATAATCTTGAAAAATTCATCTATTCCTCTAAAATCCCCCAGGCAGCCATAAGGAAGGCGGCAGAAGCAAGAGGCTAGCTCATAATGTCCCATAACTTTGAAATGGGAGTGGTTGAAAATCCATATCTATGCCACATCCTCCACCAATAATTCCAAATCATTGTAGAGAAGGAACATTGGAAAAAGAGATGGTTAGTCCTCTCTTCATTGATGTGTAATGTCCCCTCTCTATGCTTAGTCAGTTAGATATTATTTTAATTAAACACTAATGTTAATTAGTTAAATTAATCATTTAACTTAGCGTTTATTGAAATATTAAAAAAGAGGACTTTAAAAAGTGGCGCCTGGAGAGACATAAGGTAAAATTAAAAAGTGAAGTTAATGTTCTTTTAAAATATTGGCGCCCAAATGGGAGATATAAGGAACTAAAATTAAAGTAAATATTTTAATTCTTAAGAATTGGCATGGGAGTTATGGAAAGAAGAATAAAAGTAATTTGGGCTCTTTTTTAAAGTATGCATGGATTTTTGGAGAAGAGGTTTTTGCTGCTGACTTTTTCCAGAACTTTGTGAAGACAAAATTCTTCATGGAGAATATCATCTTCGGAGGTGAAAGACCCTTCCTGGGTGATTGCTGACAGTTTCAGACAGAGACTATGCTAGTATTTAATTTGTGTTCATCAGAGGGTCTTTTTATGGTATCAATATTGTACATGTTTCAGGTATTTAATGCCTAGCCGTACACTTTGGTTTCATAGTTGTTCCATTTAGTTTGAAAGAATTGCAATTTGTAAGGCCATACAATTCTGAATGAAGTTGCCACATTTATTTATGGAGTCGTACCAAGTTCATGAGGCTGTTCGATTCATGTTTAAGTCTTCCGCACCAATACTAGAGACTTTGGCAAAGGTTTTTTAAGTGTGACGTGGACTAGAAAGGGTCAAAAGAAGCTCATTAGGATAATTAAAAAACATGGTCAGTACCAATGTTGTCATATAGGAACAACGTTTGGGGATTGCATGAGTCAAAAAATGAAGACTTGCAATTAAATTAAGGTTGTCAAATATTCAACGCCCACATCCAAAGGTGGTCAAAGTGGAAATCGTGGCATATAAAGGGATCACAGCCAAGTTATCAAGGAGCTAATAATTCCTATGGCAGTCGTACTTTATTATTTGAAGCCACCATACCTGTCCTATATGAGCCATACAAAGTTTTAAAGTTGTTGTACCATTTGAAGACGCAATTGTACCATTATTTCTGCTAGTCGTACAATGTTTGCTCCTTCTGTTCAATAATTCAGCCTGTTGTACAGCTTCAGGAGCTACTTCAGGTTGGGAAATATTATCTATTAATTTTTTAGGGTTCATTTTAAAATCTGTGTACTATCAAGATTTCCTGTAGCTATATCAACATTTAAGAATTTTGGAAAATGCTATTTGGGGAAGTATAAATCATTGGAATATTATTGTTCTGATAATTTTTCTAAACAAGAGGAAAGTATTTAAGTCAGTTGATGTAAATTGTTTATCAAAATACCTGAGCAAGAAATATTGAAAATATGCAAGAAGAATTTGGTATAAATTGGTGTGGGTCGTTACAGTGGTTTGGAAAAAATTGGTTTTTCATTTAGGGGCACACATTTGGTTTGCCAAATAATCAATGAGAGACCAATCCACCAGGCAACCATAAGGAAGGCGAAAGAAGCAAGAGGCTAGCTCATAATGTCCCATAACTCTGAAATGGAGGTGGCTGAAAATCCAGATCTGTGCCACATCCTCCACCAAAAATTCCAAATCATTGTAGATAAGGAAAATTGGAAAAAAAGATGGTTAGTCCTCTCTTCACTGATGCCACAAACAACACACATAGATGGCCCTTGAAATCCTTTTTTTCCTTATGTTCTCCCAACTAAGATATTTGTTATGATTGAGAACCCATATGAATAGCTGGGATGAAATATTGGACTCCTGTAAAGAACAACAAGGATGGTTAGCTAGGATGAAAGCAAGAGTATTTCTATCTTCTGCAAAGCCTCCCCTAGGCCAAATCTCAAGATCTTTCCAACGATAAATCAGAGACCCCCCTGAGGAATAGAATACTTAAAGTCAGCAACTCTTGACCAACCAGCCACATGGAAGACTTCACTCAAAGGTTGAATTTGTGGAAAGGAAGAAAGAATAGGAGGATTTATCCCAAAATCTAGTCTAGAATAGTGCACTATCGCCTTTATTGATAATCTAGAACAACCCTTTCATAATGAGAAAAGCCACTCTCTTAATTGTGGTCCAAACTCCAAATTATTGATCCTTTACCAACCAATTCCATTCGCAGGAATTTGCAGGATCTCCTTGTCCTCAACCCTTCCTAAATAATTAAAATTGAGAATCCTTGCCTCGGGGAGATCAGGATTTTTGCACCATTGCCAATACAACTTGGCAGCCAAGGTATGACTATTCAGTTCAGATTGTCAAAGGTCAAGGCCTTCGTTTTCTTTTGGTTTACAAACTTGATCCTAGCTAACAAGGTACCATTTCTAATGATCCAACCTTCCAGCCCACAAGAGTTGTCTACAAAGAGCATCATACTCCTTAAGGAAACTCTTAGGAATGGACAGAATTAAAAACCTATAGATGACGAGAGCTTGCAAAACATATTTGAGCAAAGTCAATATTCCAACAAAAGATAACCACCAGAAGGTCCAATGATTGACTTTTTCTCAAAATATATCCAAAATCTTCTTCCAATTATTTTTTTTTTTCTTCCAATTAATTTTATTAAGACTGCCTGCAAAGAAAGGGATTCCCAAATATTCGACCAAAAGCTGCCTGATCTGAAAACGAAGAACATTAGCAATCCTATGTTGGATCGACACAAGAGTATTGAAGAAATAAATACAAGATTTTTCTTCATTTATTTGTTGGCCAGAAGCTAAAAGATAAGTATCTAGAGTGTTCTTAAATTTGGCAAGACTAATCAAAGCAATGGCATCTATGAACTAGAGACGGGTTTGAGATTCCAAATTCCGACAACACTTCCAACCCTACATAAAATCATTTTCTCTATAACGTTTCAACAATCTACCCAAGCCTTCAACAAGTAAAAGGAACAGATAGGGAGATAAAGGGTCCCCTTGTCTAAATCCGCAAAAAAGCAAGAAAAAGCTTTGAAGGAGCACCATTAATAAGGACATAGAAAGAAGAAGAAGAAGAAACAAGGCTCATTACCCAATCAATCCACTCAGCACAAAAACCAAAAGCCAATAACACCTGTTGGAGAAAAGACCAATTAACTCAGTCATGGGCTTTCGACATATCTAGCTTGATAAACACTGTTAACTCAAATTTGGAGATAGAATGAATAACCTTAGCAGCCACAACAATCCCATCAAAGATCTAACACCCTTTCACAAACCCCCTTGTTTCAATGAGATAGAACAGAGCCAAGAATTTTTTAAGCTGCTTAGCAATTAACATAGATATGATCTTATAGGTGACATTACATTAGGCAATGGGACGAAAGGAATCCAGAGAATTAGCACCATCCTGTTTTGGGATAAGGGCAAGAAAAGTGGAATTAATAGCTCTAAGAATTTGTTTATTCCTCTTAGATTCTCTGACCACTTCAAGAAGATCATTTTTTAAAAATTTCTGAAAATTCCTGAAAAAAATTCTATTGGGGATTCATCAGGACCAGGAGTCTTACCCTTCTTCATCGAAAAAGCCACTATCCGCAACTCCTCCACGGAAATGGGATCCAAGAGAGCATTGTTCATATCAACAAACACCAGAGAGGGAATACAATCAAGCACCAATCTCACATTGTCAAAATTTTGAAGATCCTGATCAAAGAACAAGAAAAGTTCCTAACTACTTCTGCAGAAATATCTTGAAAACAGCTCAACGGATTCCCCTATGTGGAGATAAAAAGAAGTCATGGAATTCCCCCTTCTTCGTTCTTCACTAATTATGAAAGAATTATTTTTATCCCCTTCTTGCAACCAATCAATGCGAGATTTTTGTTTCCAAAAGATCTCCTCCTGAAGCTCCCATTCAAACAAATCCTTAGAAAACTTCTTTTCCTCTTGCAATAATTCCTCTGTCATGCCTTCATCCTTAATAAAGGCAATAACTCTATTCAACCTCACCTAAATATGTTCTTTCATTCTAAAGATGTTCCCAAAGGAAGCTCTATTCCATTTTTTGAGTTTAAATTTGACATATTGCAATCTCTTGAAAAAAGAATACATGGCTGACCCAAAAGCAAGTTTCCCTTCCAACCACCATCTTTCCATGAGTTTGGGCAAATGAGCATCACGAAGCCACATAAGCTAAAAATTAAAAGGAGGCTTCTTAGGCGCACAAAAAATGCAAAGAGGAGCTGACCCTTTCCACACTAGAATTCATGAGCCAACAGACCATCTACTATCCATCCAATGAACTAAAACTAAAAACCTATCAAGTCTTTCAAAAATGGCAGCAGTCCCACATTTTCTATTACACCATGTGAAAAGACCATTACTTGGCTTGATATCCCACATCAACAACATTGAGTCTTAGCAAATTTGAACATGGAACCAGCTGATTTGTTCTTTCTAATTTCTCCTCAAGGCCACAAATAGCATTGAAGTCTCCAACAAGAACCCACGGGAGAGAGGGAGCTAAAGAGCAAATGTATCTAATTTGAGACCAGAATAAAACCTTACTAGGATAATTTGTAGGAGCATAAGCATTTGTAAAGATAAGATTTTCTCTTGTATCAAAGCAAGAAGCAATCAGGGAGATTGAATATCTCCCTACAGTCCACCATACTAGAGTGAGCCTACAAGGATCCCATAAGCAAGCAAGTCTGCCAACAATGCCTTGGGCATCTATACATTGACACTGGCCCTTTATCCAAATCTTGGAGGCAAGACAAGACATATCCTCCAAAAAAAGCTGTCTCTTCAAAGAAAAATAGTTTTTGGTCTATTCTCTTGAACCAACACTCGACTAGCCTTTTGTCGAGGGATGCTACCTAAACCCCTAACATTCCATGATATCACAATCATTCTTGAGAGGCACCAAAGTGAGTATTCAATCTTTTGATAACACCACTTTCAACCAGCGACTCTCCTATCAATTTTACCTTTTCCTAATCCTCCTCCTTTCAAGCTTTAGAAATTTTCACAATTCCCCCATTTTTAAAGCCTTTTTGTTGAAGGCCCAAAATAGAAGGTGCTTTCTTTTTGCCATCATATTTGGCTTCCAACTCAAATAGGGAATTTGCAAAAGCCTAACAATCATTGATTCTACTTGGACTCCAACAAGCATCGTGGAATCCAATTCAACTATAGCCAATTCTTCTCCCAACTGTGGTTTGTCAATTTGGGGCATAGTCTTGGAAGAAGAACCTCCATGCTAAGGAGTAAGGAGAACTAAGGATGTCAGCTTTTGGTAACAATTTCGCAGCAACAAGTGTAGTACTAGAGTCCAAATGATTTAAATCTTGGCTATATGGAACCTTATCATGTTCCATCGCCTCTACTTCTTCAAAACTCTCCAAAACATCAAATTTATTTTTAAAGATTTCTCAAGCGCTATCCTCTTGTTCACGATTCATATTCTTCCCCTTAGCACAAGACATTCCAAGAATAAAACCATTAGCATCTAGAGCATTAGAAGACAATGGACTTTTATATCATGGGTCTTGGAGAGATCAGTAAAACATGGAGATTGCATGTGGAGCATTTTATGGGAAACTTCACCATGGAATTGAAAACCAAAGCAAAGTAGTAGTGCTACTAAGCATCAAAAAGGAAACTCCAAGATGTGTCATGGCAAGAGGAATGGAACATCAATGGGCAGCGATCACCACCACACACTGTTACCCCAAGTTTTCGGGATGGGGACGGCAAGGGATGGTGGGACAAGTCCCCAAGTTTCCAGATTTTGAGGCAAAATTTGGGAAACGGTAGGGCGACGGCTATATAAAATATTGGAAAAAATTTTAAAATATAGTGAAATTTTAAATATTCATATGATAACATGGATAAGGCATGCATAATATACATTATAGAACCTTAACATATAACATTTGTGTTCAACATTATGCCAATACTCAATGCATTCAAATTAACTATATGAATAAGCGAAACTTGGCACGGGTGTAATTTATAAAGCTTGCATACAAAATTCCCAAAGGCTACATTGCTGCAATATAGTTTTAAAGTTTGCTATGAAAATCAAAATACAATATCGTATGTCAATAATGAATAAAAAAAGAGCACTGTTTCCCCTAATCATCTCTCATAACAACATCAAAATTAGAGTCATCCTTTGAGTCATTTCCACTATGATGGTCCTCCTCAATAACCAACCAGAGCTAAACTGACCTCAACTATCTCCTTCTCATCTACGGGCCACATCCCCACCGGGATCAATATCATCGTGAAATTTGAGTGCAATAGATCCTAAACCCGGCACTATGATTGTGCTAACGCTCGCACTCATCTAGGGGTAAAGGTCTGTTCCCTCTTGAGGTGGATAAAACTATATGAATACCGAATTCTCCTCTCTGGCGGAATTGTGGCTTGTCTGGCCGAATAAGTATCTTCAATTCTGCGGTGTATCCCTCCATGATAGATACCTCCAATAGGGTTAGATTTGAGCCTAATGCATAAAGCTCTATCAGCCTACCATCTATAATGCGTTTAACAAGTTTGAAATTTAGGATTCTTGGGGTTGAGTCTGGATTGAATGCAGATTCCGGGTTCGGGTTCACGGTCCGACACAAAAAATTTCGGGGTTGGGTTACGAATCGCGGCTGTACATATGCCATCTCTATATATATATATACATATACACTCAAATTTTAAAATTTATAAACATAATGATAATGCCATAGAATATTGAAGAACAATGAAATCTCATGCTCTGATAATACCTCATGCCATTGCAATCATATTCACCGTTTACCAAAAGATAAAATAGTAAATACTCAAGTCTTAAAATGTCATTACACATTGAAAATTCAAATTACAATCAAGACAATATTTAATTCAGTATTACCATTCTTCAAATTCATCATCCTCATCATCCTCAATTGGTTCAATAACTTCAATTTCATTTGAACCACTATCAATTGGATTGCCACTCCCACTAGGTGCATTAGTTGCCTCATTGTCATCCATAGAAGCCAAGGTAAGTTGTGCAATTGTAGCATCTAAATCAGCATACTCAGGGGTGAGATCCCAATTCTTTGACACACCCTCATTGTATTCAGGTTTCTTATGTGATAAGAGACGAAGGTTGGAGTGTACATAGACCAAATCCTCTGCTTTTTTTGCACCCAAACGATTGCGCTTGACCGAGTGGATGAAGGAGTATGTACTCCAATTCCGCTCAGCTGAAGAGGAACTTGCAACCTGTTGATTATGCACACAACATTTAGTAATTACTATTAGTATTTAATTTTACTTGCCGATAATAATCATAATATATAGCATAATAGCATCGAATGAAAAACGAAAAAATAAATAAATAAAAAGATTCATACTTGGGAGAGTATTTTAATTGCAAGAGGTTGCAAGTAAATGGAGCCTTGACCATGTAGATACCACCAATCATCAGCATCTTCCTATATCTGTCTAGATGAGCAGAAACATCATGATTTTTTGCAGCTATGAATTGGCTAAACTCGCCCATGACAATGCTTTGGATTTCTTCATCTACAAATATCTTTCTAAATGCAGCCTTATAGCCAGCAGCAACCTCTAAATCCCTATATGGTGCCATCCTCCTCGGCAATGAAAGTATCTCTTTGCTATAATACTTTGGTGACAAAGCAAATGCTAAGAGCTGTAAAGGGGTGGTCATCTTGTTCCAACGGTCAACAATAATAGTTTGCACAGTTTTGAAAAATGATTCCGTTGGGTCATGTTCCTTGGCATCTATTATTGCTCTTATTTTCTCCACCATAGAATCCATGCCATCATAAATTTCACCCAAACATGGGCGATCAGTATCAGTATACCTAATCATGCTCATAATAGGCTCGGTGAAATTTAAAACATATTCCACACGAGCCCACCACTCATCATCTAAGATCATTGCTTTCACTTTTTGGGCTCTTTCTGTGCTTGATTGCCTCCATACACTCCACAAACTGTTGATGACCATAAAACCCAAGGCTTGTCGCACCTTCACAAGTCATCTTAAGACAATTGTGTGAGATGCAAATCGAGTTTCAGCAACCTAACATTGTAAGAAAATGCATGTCACAAATCAGCAATGAAAAATTAAAATAAAAAAATAAAAAATTATATTAAAAAATCAGATTTAAATTACCTTAAGCAACTCCAACTTGGAGAAGGTCCTGAAGATGGCTTGTGACATATGATGATTAGTCACAAACATTTGGATCTCCTCACCCTCTGCGTAGATTTGCTTGACCCACTCAATTTGTGTACCAATCTTTTGCATTATCAAATTGAGTGAGTGGACTGCACATGGTGTCCAAAAAATGTGACCATATCTAGCCTCCACTATAGCCCCAGCTGCCCTACAGTTTTTAGCATTATCCGTTATGACTTGGACAACGTTTTCAGGCCCCACCATTTCAATGGATTCTATGAGGATATTGGCAATAAAACTTGCATCTTTTATTTTCCCTTCACAATCAACTGCCTTCAAAAACATTGCCCCTTTAGGGGATACTGCTATAACATTGATCAATGGTCTATTTTTGCAATCCTTCCATCCATCAGAAATGATGGACACACCTGTTTCGACCCATGTATCCTTGATTACTCTCAATGCTACCTCTACTGAAGATTTCTCCTTTGCCAATAAGGTGGTCTGCACCTTTTCATACCCAGGACTAACATAATCAGGAGTTGTCTTAGAAATGGCTTTCACCATTTCCCGCCAATAAGGTGATCTAACAAGGTTGAAAGGAAGCCCATTGCCATAAATGCAACGTGCAATGCTCTCATCTGCCAACTCCCTTGCTTCATTTTTGAAGGCTCTATCCAATGGGCCTCTTTTTCGTGTCACCGACATATTTTCTCCTTCAAAAGATTGTGCCATTTCCATGAAAGGATGTGGGCCAGCCAGTTCTGATAAGCCACTAAGTCTTTGCGAGCTTTTGCTTTTATTTTTACCTTTCTTCATAAGAGGATGGTCTGTAGCCTTTGGTGTTTTGAATGCATTGTCAGCATCCTCTTGTTCTTTAATATAACCCATTATTTGATCCTTTGTCAACCCTTTTTTATTTGGCCCAAGGCAAGGTTTTATTCCTTGATTACCAATAGCACATAAATGGGCTTTCACTCGAAAGTACGAGCTTCTATATGTAGTTCCATATTGGCTGCAACGCCAAACATAACCCCCACCACCGGGAAGTTGTTGAATCATTGTCGTATGTCGCCAAAGAGGTGAGCCTGGATCATATTTAAATTGACTCTCTGCACCTATTCCAACTGAAGTAGAACTATCAGCCATTTTGTATGAAGATATGAACCTAAAATAAATAAAAACAAGTAATTTTTTTTAGAA
>VDFB02381462.1:0-10838 GCA_007258455.2 Sequoia sempervirens | reverse complement strand
TTTTCCACTTTTTTTTTTGGCTTTTTTTAAGTAATCTGATCCCGACCCAGTTTTTTAATTATGCTAATTAACAAAACCCATGTTTTCAACTTCCCAAAATCTATCAAATAACATGTAAAAAAATACGTAAATTAAATTAATGGGTTTTGTTATCACTTACATGTTGTTCACCCGCGCGCCCGTTGTATAATCCACGCACCTCGTTCGCCTGGTGCACAATCTCTGTGTCGTTGTCTGTCGGCATCGTTCCTCCTCATTCGCTTTCTCTCCTCTACTCTCCTCCTCTCAACTGCTACAGTGAAAATGACTAAGGTAATTTTTAAAATTACCTTTTTAATCCCCTTCTTCCAAAAAGGTATTTTTGACCTTTTATTTAACTTTTTCTTCCTCCAACTAATCCCTAACTTTTCGAGGCTTCCATTTACAAACCGCGCGTCAGATCACCTCCATTCAAAAACCAAAATTGCTTGGTTTTTCGAGTTCTATCCAATGGTGTCCTTCTTTTCTTCCTATTGAGATGTCATCCGGTGACCCCCTTTTCCTCCCCCAACCGCCCTCTCGAAGGGGCATACCCTCCTACCATTCCTCCATTCCTTCAGCTTGGTCATTGGGGCATCATTAACCTTTTCCATGCTAGGGGCATCACCATCTATCATTTCCTCCCTCGTTTATATTTTATTTTTCTTTGAAACACTGTTATCCTAACAATATTTCGAAGAGGGGCAAAATGTAGACATCTAAATTTAATCACTCTCATATGATTAAATTTACTCCATTTCCGTCTATCATATTAAATATTAATTTACTAAATTAATATTACACCTTTTGTCTCATATCTATAAAGTATTTAATTTAATAATTAATGCTTTATCTTTCACTTTCTTCCTCTCTAAATTAAATAAATACACTAATTTATTTAATTTAGTCATTTTTACCCTTTTGATTTAAACCAATTTAAAATTCTTCATTTTCTCTCTCCTTGTTACATCCTCCATAATTTTTCCTAATCTGAATTAATTTAATTAATTAATGATTATGATGTGCATCCTCTTAATCAAAGATTAATGTCACATCCTCCTACATTTGCCACTTGCCTCTAATCTTCCATTAATTAGCCTAATCCAATATTTGCACAACCTTAACCAAGGTCATTAGCTAGATTTAGCACCACTTTTTAGCCAACCTTTGCATTTACCTTCTTTTAGCATTGACCCCCTTTTCCATGTAAATTTTTAATTTACATTTATATATCCTAGATTCCCCTCTTTTATATGTGAATTTTTAATTCACATTCCATCCTTCCAAGGTTTCTAGAACCTTAGATTTGTCACAATCTCCACATGTGACCAAGTCCCACCTTTTTGGAGCCCACCTTTTACCCTTTAGATCTTCCTAAGAATGTGAATTTTTAATTCACATTTATATCCCCAACCACCTTTCATTTTCCCATGTAGATTTTTGAGGAATTCCAAAATTCCTCAAATGTCCCTTTCACTCCCACTTGGGGACAAGGAATCCCTTTTGAGGAAATCTCCTCACTCCCCAAGGTGCTTGTTCTTCCTCCACCTCATGTACCTTTTTTGACACCTCACTTACACTCCTCATCTCCCCTTAGCACTTCACTGACCACATGTCAAGATGTGAGGGCTTGTGGGTTTCAACCCACCATGTACTCTTCATCTTGGCCTTGTTACGATCTTGACCAT
The DNA here is from genome assembly GCA_007258455.2 of Sequoia sempervirens. Lineage (NCBI taxonomy): Eukaryota > Viridiplantae > Streptophyta > Pinopsida > Cupressales > Cupressaceae > Sequoia > Sequoia sempervirens. The sequence goes on along the minus strand of VDFB02381462.1, from coordinate 9,132 downwards.
TGAATTTAGAGAATTCAAATTCTATAAATAATTCCCCTTCCTCAAGGGCATTTTCAATACTTAGCCATTTGATAACTACATGTCACACTGTATTCTCACCATTTTACCATCATCTAGCTATCCATTCTAATCATTTTGCACATTCAATCTTGCATTTAGTCACTCAAGAAGCCATCTAAGGAGCACACAAAATCATCCCAAGCAAGGGCCAATCAAGGAGACATCAACAACAAGGAAGGTGAAATCATTTGAATCTTGTTTTGTCCAGTTTCCTTCTTGTTTTATCTCTCTTTTGTGTAATCTTGAAGTGTCCTTAGTCTTTTATCACTCTGTAATTTTAAGTTATTTTGCATATTAGGAGTAGGATAAAATTTTAGGATCACAGTAGTTAGAAGGAAATCCAAAACCTTTTATGAAAAACCTTTTATGTAAAAAATGTGCATCCATTGTTGTTAGTAGCAATGCCAAAAGGATAACACACTGCCATTGCATTTATTGAAAATAAGGAACTTCAATGGAGAGAATGAGGAAATAAGGTAAAGGTGTAAAATTCCCTATCAACATGATGTAAGCTAACGTAAGTTAGAAAAACACATTGTTTAGTTGAACCTCCAAGTGGATATAAAGACCGCAAGTAAATTGTAACCCCGCATGAAAATATAACTAAGTGCTTAGATTTTATGGGGTGTACAAACCTCTTTTACCTGAGGAGGCATGTTGTGATATCGATCCTTCCATTTGGAGTGACCTAACACGAGAAACAAATGCACATCTGGCAATTCATGAAACGAAAAAGTGTAGGTTGAACAAGACGATGAGTGGTTCAACCTACAACTTTGTATGTGGTGTACAAGTGTAATGTGCATAACAGTATGTAATTAATTCTACAGTTGCAACAACAAATGTATTATTTTGGGAAGATACATTGGTTTTGGTGCATGTGCATGTGTTGATGGAGATGAAATTTTAGAGGGAAACCAAAACCTTTTATGACAACCTTTTGTGTAAGAAAATTTGCATCCATTGCTACCAACAACACCAAAAGGATAATACGTTTATTGCATCTCTTGAAAAAATAATGAATCAGTAATGGAGTGAATTAGGAAAGGCATAAAGGTGTAAAATTTTCTATCAACCATAATGTAATCCAATGTAGCCTAGAAAACATAGTGTCTAGCTGAACCTCCAAGTAGACATAAAGACTGCAAGTAAAATAACAACCCCCCATGAAAAAGAAACTAACATCTCATATTATATGGGGTGTACAAACCTCTTTTACTTGAGGTGGCATGTTGTGATATCGAGCCTTCTATTTGGGGTGACTTAACATGACCAACAAAAGCTTATATGACAATTCATGAACTAAAAAAGTGTAGGTTGAACAACACGATGAGAAGTCCAACCTGCAACTTTATATGTAGCCTATAAGTGTAATGTGCATAATAATATGTAATTACTTCTATGGGTGCCAACAATGTCAAAAGAAAAAAAACACATTCTTTGCATTTGCTAATAAAATAATGAATCAATAAAGAAGTGAATGAACATAGGCTAAAATGTGAAAAAGGTTCCCTCTGTTGTAGGTGGTAATACATCTTTTAGGTGCAGACAAAGGTTGTCTAAACAAACCATTTGTTTGATGTAACTTTTAATGGGGATGAAAAGCATATCTTACACACAAAAACTACTAATTGTGTAGCTTCAACAACATAATGTTTATAATTTGAACCTGCAACTTTGTTTGTGGCCTAAAATGGTATCACGAAAAATGAAATGTATTCACTTAAAGAAATGAACAACACAATAGAAAATACAGCAAAACAAGTTGGGTGTGGTGCACCTGTATATGTGGGTAACTTCTTACCCATATTTTGTTATGGACTATGAAAATATCTCATTCAAACATTCACAATGTTGAAGTCTACAGTCATGTTTTTCTTCTATCTTCACCCTTTGACTAGTACAAAGATTTGACAAATTTACTTTCCTTGCGTAGGTTGAAACATTCTTCGAATGGGGATAATGCATGAGTACTCATAGCTCAAATTACACCAACAAAGGAAATAATAAATCTAACAATATATTGTAGATAACATTGAATGGAAACCATTTTTTTCGTCACTGCACTAAATCTCGGTTCATTTCCTTGTTCTTTGCATATTTCATCACAAATTATGGATGAAAAGAGAGTTAAATGTCAAATAGATTATAATAATTAACAAATCATGTGCAATTTAGAAATCATACTACCTCTTTTCATTAATACAAATCATATATTACTGCCAACTATTTGGTGTAGCAAGCAGCATGTCCATTATGAAGTGTCTACTCTAAAATTTCATTTATGCCACTATGAAATTGCAAGCTAAAAAACAATGGGTGTTATGAAACCTGCACGCCCCATACTATTTAGAAGCCATTAAACATGTAAAAGAATAATGGGTTAGTCACCCCTCACCTTGATTTGATTTACATTTGATGTGTCTCCCATGTGCAAGACCTTCCCAAGTTGTCGACGGGCTTTACCTTTCAACAAGCAAAAGGAAATAACTAAACACATGTTATACAACGTGCAAATTTTTATTTTTTGTGCATTTATTTGTCAAACATATGAAGAATTTGAAAAGGAATTTTAACTATAGACCACACTTGCAATAAATTGTGAAGCTCACTTGTATTGAAAACCATAGTGAATGAGATAGATAATGTGTTGACTTAAGAGATTATTCTTGCTCTTGAGAAATTGAGGAAGGAGCATGTGTAATATGTGCAAAGGTGAAGAGATAGTGTAAAAATGGAGGCAATAGGTACTATAATTTATGAAATCGAAAAGGAATATTCTCTAAAAACACTTGAAAAGAAGGAGATCAAACTTAAGGGAAGTTGAGGAAGGAGCGTGTGCAGTATGTGCAATGGGAAAATGGAAATGTAAAAGTGGATAAACTCAAAAGATTTTGTATTGCATATGAATTTGTGTGAGTAAAGAAAGTGAGAGATGATGCTATAAGTGGATTTCAACTAATGAATTCAAACATCTTTTAACACAAAACTAACTCACCACCCTGAACTCTCCACCCTTGAGCTTTGAACAAGAAGAACGAACTAATTCACAACCCACTGTTTTTTCTGATCTTCCTATATTTTAATGATATTAGAAAATCCAAATGCAATTCATACCATAAGTAACAATTTTGGTAAATTTTGAAGGTTCATTTTCTTACATTTGTATTGTCTAAACAACAAAAGGTTTTCATTACAATCATATTGTTTGTATAATTGGAAGTTGGAAAACACGAGGCATTTAGGAACCTGCAACCTATATAGTGTTGTAAAACCCTCTATATATAAGAACCCAATTGGTTGGTCACCCCTCAACTAAATCTAGTTAGTTTTATGTATCCCCCAGTTGCAACTCCTCAAACTCTCCACCCTTGAGCTTAAAAGAAGCACAATTATATAAATCACAACCCACAATGTTTTCCAACTTGCCTATAGTTTATTGATTTGAGGAAATTGAAACACATTTTTTGGTCTATCTAATACTTGTTACAGATTTTGAAGGGGTGCCTTTCATTATATTCGTACTGTCTAAACAACAAAAGGTTTTCATTACAATCATATTGTCTATATAATCGGAGGTTGGAAAACACAGGATGTTAAGAAACCTGCGACCCACATAGTGTTTTAAAACACTCTATATATAAGAACTCAATTGGTTGGTCACCTCTTAGCTAAATATGGTTTTTTTTATGTATCCCCTAGTTTCAAATCCTCTTGGAATTCTCCACCCTTGAGCTTCGAACAAGTAGAATTATATAAATCACAATGTATAGTGTTTTCCAACCTGCCTGTAGTTTATTGATTTGAGGAAATTGAAACACAATTTTTAGTCTATCTAAGACTTGTTATATATTTTTAAGGGGTTCCTTTCATTACATTCATATTTTCTAAACAACAAAAGGTTTTCATTACAATCATATTGTCTATATAATCAAAGGTTGGAAAACATAAGGCGTTAAGAAACTTACAACCCACATAGTGTTGTAAAACCCTCTATATACAAAAACCCAATTGGTTGGTCACCCCTTAGCAAAATCTAGTTAGTTTTATGTATCCCCCAGCAGCAACTCCTCCCTGAACTCTCCACCCTTGAGCTTAGAACAACCAGAATTATATAAATCACAATCCACGGTGTTTTCCAACCTACCTATGGTTTATTAATTTGAGGAAATTGAAATACAAATTTTAGTCTATCTAAGACTTGTTATATATTTTGAAGGGGTTCCTTTCATTACATTCATATTATCTAAACAACAAAAGGTTTTCATTACAATCATATTGTCTATATAATTGGTGGTTGGAAAACACAAGGTGTTAAGAAACCTGCACCGCACATAATGTTGTAAAACCCTCTATATATAAGAACCTAATTGGTTGGTCGCCTCTCAACTAAATCTAGTTAGTTTTATGTAACCCCCAACTGCAACTCCTCCCCGAACTCTCCACCCTTGAGCTTTGAACAAGCAGAATAAACTAACTCGCAACCCACTGTGTTTTCCTACCTACCTATATTTTAATGATGTGAGGTAATGCAAACACAATTCATACTGTAAGTAACAGTTTTGGTAAATTTTGAAGGTGTCTTTTCTTACATTTGTACTATCTAAACAACAATTTTTTTCATTACAATCATTTTTTATATTTATAATTCAAGGTTGGAAAACATTGGGTGTTAACGAACCCGAGATCTTCTCACTGCTTCAAGAGACAACAAATACTAGAATGTACGAAATGAATAAGGAAATAGTTGTAAAAACACTTGAAAAGAAGCAAACCAAAGTGTATGAGATAAATAATGTATTGAATCAAGAGATTCTTCCCGCTCTTGAGAATTTGAGGAAGGAGTATGTGAACTATGTGCAATGGGAAAATGACTGCAAAATTGGAGGTAGGAGGTACTAGAATGTATGAAATGACAAAGGAATTTGTTGTATAAATACTTGAAAAGAAGCAGACCAAAGTGAATGTGATAGATAGTGTATTGATTGAAGAGAATCCCTATTGTTGACAAGTTGAGGAAGGTGTGTGTGTAGTATGCACAATGGGAAGATGACAATGCAAAACTTGAGCAGTAGGTAGTAGAAAGTATGTAATGAAAAAATAATCTACTCTAAAATCACTTGAAAAGAAGTAGACCAAAGCAAATGAGATAGATAATGTATTGACTGAAGATATTGTTTATGCTCCTGACAACTTGACAAAAAAGTATTGTGGAGTATGTGCAATGGGAAAATTCCAATGTAGAAGTGGACAAAGTCAAGAGGTTTTGTATTGCATATGAATTTGTGCAAGAAAAGAAAGTGAGAGATGATGTTATAAGTGGAGTTGAACAAATGAAGTCAAAGATTCTTGAACTTAAGAATTACATGGAATAAGTACAATTCGAAATAGATGATAAGGAAAAGGAAAAATTAGATCTTAGTGTAGAAAAAGAGAATCAGTTGGTTGGAGATGTGAAAGTCCTATGTGAAAAGGTAGATAATTTTTGTAAACAACTTATCAAAAAGAAAACATTTGCATTCTCTAATAAAAAAGACACTCTCAAAGTTTAGCAAAGAGCGGCTACAAAGCTACATAAAAGTATTGAAGATATTGAAAAAAAATTATCCAATAAATGGATGGTGTTGTCCTAAGGGTTGACGAGGGAGAAAATACTCCAAAGCTTAAAGTAAAAGACATGAAAAATAAGTTAGAAGCTCATGAAAAGGAATAAGAAGGGGGTGATAACATGTAACAGTAGTGGAGATGAGGAAAAATGTGTGGCTGGTCAACTTGAAAATGTAAAAGCAATAGTCGAAAGTGTTGAAACTGAAGTAAAACAACATAAACACTACAATTAACCACTTAGAAAAGGAATTAAAAGATCAAAAGAAGATTTTATCATTGAAAAAGGAGTTTAATTAATGTTATTGACAGATAGCTACAATCTAAAAGACAGGAAGTTGACAAAATAAACAAAAAAATGGAAGGTGTTGCTTATGAAGAAGGGCACATAGGTCCACATTAAAAAATGGGTGTTTGCAAGAATCTGAGGTAGTTCAAAAGTTGAAGGCTGATATCAAGCACCTTGAGGCTCAATTAGGAAATGTTCAATTTATCTATAATGGTTGTGTAAAGCATTTTGATAGATCAAAATTCAAAGGTGCAGTTGCACAACTTATAAAATATAAAGATGCCTTAACAACCACAATCATAGGACCAACAACCCACATTGTGTCTTCTAATTTATAATTATTTTGTGCATTTTTTCAATCATATGAGGAAATTTAAATACAAATTTTACTCTAATTAAGAATGCTTATAAATTTTAAAGGGTCCTTTCATTACATTCATACTGTCTAAACAACAAAAGGTTTCCAATACATTTATACTATTTTTTAAAATTCCACATTACAAAACCCTAGGTGTTAAGAAACTTGAAACCCACTTAGTGTTGTAAAACCCTCTAGACATAACAACCCAATTGGTTAGTCACCCCTTAGCTCATTTTTTTTAGTTTTATGTATCTGCCACCTAGAACTCCTCCTTGTGAGATAACCCTTTACATTTACACATGGAGAATCAAATAACTGACAACCCACATTGGGTTTTCCAATTTACAATTATTTTGTGCATTTGTTTCAATCATATGTGTAAATTTTAGTGTAATTTCTACTCTAATTTTAAAAAATTATAAATTTTGAAGGGGCCTTTTACTACATTTGTGTTGTCTAAAAAACATAAGGTTTTCAAGACATTCATACTATTTTGTAAAATTCCATGTTGCAAAACCCTAGGTGTTAAGTAAGAAACCCACATAGTGTTGTAAAACCCTCTACACATAACAACTCAATTGGTTAGTCACCCCTCAACTCAATTTGATTAGTTTTATGTATCCCCCACCTACAAATCCTCCTCGTGAGACAACCTTTTACATTTAAACATGCAGATTCAAATAAATGACAACCCACATTGTCTTTTCCAATTTACAATCATTTTGTACACTTTTTTTCAATCATGAGGAAATTTAAATGCAATTTTTACTCAAATTAAGAGTCCTTATAAATTTTGAAGGGGCCTTTCAATACATTTGTACTGTCTAAATTATAAAATATTTTCAAGACATTCATTCTAGTTTGTAAAATTCCATGTTGGAAACCCTAGGTGTTAAGAAACAAGCAACCCACATAGTGTTGTAAAACCCTCTACAACCCAATTGGTTAGTCACTTCTCACCTCAATTTGGTTGGTTTTCTCCTTCAACTCCTCCATGTGCACTCCAACCTTCAAATTTCAATGTGCAGACTGAAAACACTCACAACATAGAGTGTTTTCTACCTTCTTTCTTGAAAAACAATTCTTCTTATAGTTTTCAACATAGGTCTTGCACACGTCATTCCACCTCTAATTCCCATGCCAACACAGAATTCACTGAAAATGATAGCTTCCCGCGCAAGCCACGAGGTTGAGTTTTATGGTCCAACTCCTGCCCTGTCATCACAGTCAGCAAAATGGGGGGAAACTGAACTAATGGTGTCGTTATGGGCTTCCTTTTGTCACTGTAACATTCGCTCTCGTCTACTAGTTTCCTCACTTTTATCCCTCGTCTGGTGGGGGAGAAGCTAATCTCCCATTAAAATGCACCTATGTCTTATATGTTATAAGGCATAACACCCTATCCCCCATATGGTTTCCTATTGAGATAGACTGATGGACAAACACTGACAGATGTTAAGACGTGTACCATTGGAAAACGTGGCATGCCAGCAGCATTTTAAATCAAATTTTTGGCACATTTCAAATCATCTATTTTGAAAGAAAATATCTACCATATTTCACATTTTGTAGGTTGTTGGGGAGCTTGGTAAAAATCACATGTGGAAGCAAAGCAACCATTCCCCTTTTGAAGACGCATGTGAGGTGTGCACAACTAGTTATGAGGAAAGTATATCTACCAAAAATATGTGTTGTTTTTCCATTATGTGTAAGGACTATGAAGAATTGAAAGGGTATTAGTTGAAAAGGGGTATTAATTTGACATCCGGATTTTTTTATGTGTTGGGGGTTTGTAAAATTTGTGCTTTCTATGAAAAAACTCGCAACCCACTGTGGAAATCGAACCATAACATCGTCATTTTAAACATTCACACTTTGAAGGTTTTTGGGGAGTTGGGAAGCAAGCTGCAAAGCAACCAATCTCCCTACCAAAACACATGTAACATGTGTGGGAAGCTCACTTGCAAGAAATATATATCATTTTGTCATTCTGCCTAAGGGACTGTGAAGAATTGAACTAGTATTCATTGTGAAAAGGGGTATTGATTGATGGGTTTGCAAGGATTTTCTATGTGAAAAGGGGTTTCCATTTGATATGAGGAGTTGCTTACGTGATTTTCTATTGATGCTTTTTTAATTTTGTGATTTGAGTATTCTTTCCAGAATTGTTGCAATTTAGGAAAAACTTTCCAAATTGAGCTCATTGGTGACTCACCAATTGGGGTGTTATGTGTTGAGTTACAAATTTCCTCGCGCAAATAGAGTTTAGGGTTTGAAAACACTATGTTGTTTGTCAACTACAATTAATGGCATACACCAAGCTTCAAGGTAGATAGTTAAACCTGCATAGGCTAGTTGATATAAGAAATTGCATGCTTTGGAACATAATGTGTTTGTCAACCTCCACATCACAACACTAGCTACCAAATCTTATGTATGTTTATATATATATTTTTATGAATTTGTATATGTTATCATGTCTATGAGATGTGATGTTTTGTTGTGAGTTAGTTGCATCCAAACCTACAAAGGTTGATTGATGTAAGAAATTGCATGCTTCATAACACTATGTGTTTGTCAACCTCCACATACAACACTAGCTACCAAATTTTATGTATGTTTTTACGCATTTTTGTATGTTATCATGTCTATGACATGCCATTTTGTTGCAAGATTAGTTGAAGAAATTGCATGCTTCAGAACATAGTGTGTTTGTCAACCTCCACATCACAATACTAACTACCAAATCTTATATGTATGTTTCTATGTATGTTGTTATGCATTTTTGTATGTTATCATGTCTATGACATGCCATTTT
>VDFB02381461.1:0-10935 GCA_007258455.2 Sequoia sempervirens | reverse complement strand
AGAGGGATGCAGTACGGGCTCAGTTGCAGAGGGGGCTGGTTGAGGGGGGAGGGCCAGGGATAGATGTTTAGGAGCTACACACGCAGTTACAGGCATTGTAGGCGGAGAGGGATAGAGGCTCAGAGCAGATACAGCAGTTGATACTAGCTCAGGAGGCCTGGGCACGGGAGCCGGGAGGGCTGGCGGCAGACGAGACGGTGGGCATGAGCTTAATGCCGCGAGATCGAGTAGCTGTGCAGGGATGAGTTTATGCAGCAAAGTAAGTGAAGAGGGGTTCAGTGAGTGAAGAAATGAACGGCACAAGGAATGATCGTGACGCTTACGTGCGATCAGCTCCACAGCCACCAGGGCCATCCCAGTCATTAGGGACACGCACCAAGGGTTTCAGCGATTACCGGCGGACTCCGTCTCCATACGACGGTTACCAGGGGACACCCACCCGTGAGTACCAGGGGACACCCACCCGTGAGTACCAGGGGACTCCAACACACAGAGGGCCAACACCCGATTCTCCGCAGAGGTCAGATGTGGGTAGCTCACAGTAGATCAGGCAGATGCAGGATATTGGTTATTTTTGGCAGATACAGGATGGATGGTTTGTGCATGGCGCCAGAGGGCAGAGGTGATCCACATCTCTGGATTTTGTATCTTATTTGGCGATATATGATGGACATGTATTGTATTATGACATGATGTTTATTATTTTGATTATGTGATGGCCTTTATTGACATTATGCATGATGTTTCCTTTATGTGGCTATATGAGATGATTCATGATGTGGTTTCATATACATATATATACACATGTTTATATGGATGATTTATGTTTTATGCTTTATGTTTTATGGATGGATGATTTATGATCGATGTAAACGTTTCTATGATTCATGATGTATGGATGCATATGTGGATGGACTATTTATGCATGTTTATATGATTTATGATGTATGATTTATGGATGCACATGTGGATGGACGATTTATGCATGTTTATATGATTTATGATGTATGACCTATGGATGCACATGTGGATGGATGATTTATGCATGTTTATATGATTTATGATGTATGATTTATGGATGCAAAAAGGGGAAATGCTTACAATGCACCTAAATGTCAATAAAGACCGTTATGAGAATGAAGATAGGTGATAGGCGGATGGAAGATTGCATTTTCCAAAAACAACCGTTAATATCCTGAGAGGAAGAGGACCCAAGAGGAACAGAGAACGAGAGTACTTGCACAACCGAAATCATAAGCGGTGGTTATGATGGAAATGAAGGGTGCATGCAAAGTGGTGGAAATGTAGTGAAAATAAGATTTTTCCATCTTTGGAGTATTGATTTTTACTATAGCGTAGGGTACCAAGCACCTTGATATAGAAGACCAAGGCGAGCGAGTACTCTACGCATGAAACAAACATGGCAAACAATAAGGTTATCCCAACACCCCGAGGTCACGATGACCTCGGTCGGGCCTGGTGTTGTAATAACCACAAACACACAAAGTTGTCCCAGCGTAACACAAGATCCTGGAGATCTTGGTGGGTCTTACGAGGGCCAACTGAGAAGATAGCAGACAAAACAAAGATCAAGGTATGCCCCCATTTCAATAGGTCAAAGCCCGCCATGGTATGGTGGACCAAGGCGACCTTGACAAGTGATGGGAAAGAACCTAAAATGATAAACAAAATTCGAAAGCATCAAAAGATCATAATCAAGACAACATGTCCTTTGCCATAGAATCAAGGTGATGGATGTGATTGGCGAGGTCTGCTAGGAATGATTCATCCTGTTGAGACCAAAGATGGATGCGAAAGTAGGATGATCCAGTTGACGCGAGATGTTACCGAGGGACAAGATCTTGTAACACAAGGGAATTTTGTTTGTTAAGAACCGATTAGATGTGGGCATAACTTGATAACGAAGCACAAAAGACTGACATAACCTACAGACCTAGGGGCTCGGGGGCTGATCGTAGATTAGCCTTGCCTACGTGAAATCGCAGAGCCCTCGTAGTTCCAGAAAAGACCATGGATAAAGTGAAAATAAGACAAATGGTAACTGATGATGATGGACAAATGCCCCAGGGGCGAATCAAATGATCAACCTTGCCTACGTGACAGCGCAGGGGCAACGTAGTTCGACTGGAGTACGTGACGGGATGGGACCTAGGTGAAGACCGACGCGATGGATGATCCTACCTGATGACACGAGCGTGAATGATGTAAGCTCAGAGTGGGATACCGAAAATCTCAGGAATGGGGGATAGACTAGATGGGTCATCCAATGCTCAATCAATATTTACCAAGCAGCCCGGGATCAAATGGGTGAGGACAATAGTGCGGATGACGGCATAAAATAACCAGGATGTCAGGTAGATAATGATTAAGCCCTCTATGGATGACGCATGTTGCCAGGTTTTCACCACCCATACTTATCCAAGGTGCCATGGCAAGATGGTTTTCACCATAGGACGGATTTATTTCTCTTGACTATTTTTGGATTTTTTGACCAGGTGGGGTAACCAGGCAGATTTAGGCGTAGAAATTTTTCAAATGCATGACATTGATAGGCTCGTCAAGGGGTTCTCCTTCAAGAGTAGTCAACCTGTATGCCCCAGATCCATATTTGGCAGCTATAATATAGGGTCCCAACCAATTTGCCTCAAATTTTTCTTTCTTGTCTCGGTCTTGCTAAGTGCGTTAGTTCTCCTTAAGGACAAGCTCGCCCACCTGGAATTGGCGAGGACGAACCTTCTTGTTGTAACTACGCCTGAGGCGATTCTGGTATGCTTGTAGATGGTCGTAGGCCTTTATTCTTCGTTCATCTAGTAACTCTAGATGTGTCAGCCGCGCAACACGAGCATCCTCTTCGCTGATAAGGTTCTTTAGAGAGATTCTCAATGATGGAAGTTCAACCTCGATTGGCAAGATGGCTTCAGCACCAAACACCAAAGAGTAGGGGGCGGCGCCTGTCGGGGTGCGGATGGATGTGCGATATGCCCAGAGGGCAGGATGAATATGGAGGTGCCAATCTCATCCAGTGTTATTGACAACCTTTTTTAGAATACGGATGAGGGTTTTGTTGGTCGCTTCCGCCTGACCATTACCTTGGGGGTAATAAGGCGTTGACCAACGGTGCTGGATATGGAAGGTGTCACAGAGGTGTTTCATGGCTTGGTTTTTGAATGGCTTGCCATTGTCAGAAATGATAGTGGATGGGATACCATATCTGCAGAGAATATGGTAAAGGATGAATTTGGAAATCTGAGTACTGGTGATTTGTGAAAAGGGCATTGCCTCCACCCACTTGGTGAAGTACTCAGTGGTGGTGATTATGAATGTATGGTCGTCAGATGATGGTGGGTGAATCTTGCCAATCAAGTCGAAACCCCATTGAGAAAATGGTCATGGTGCCAGGAGGGGCTGAAGATCTTGTGCTGGAGCATGGATTAAATCTGCATGTTGCTGGCATGGAAGGCACTTCTTTACAAACTCGCAAGCATCGTGTTCCAACGTAGGCCAATAATACCCAGCTCGTAAGATCCTTTTCGCCAGGGCCATACCATTTGAATGTGCTCCACAAACACCGCCATGTACCTCCGTTAGTGTAACATGGGCTTCGGTCTCATTCAGACATCTAAGGAGGATTCCATCATACCCGCGATGATAAAGCGTATCACCGACGATGACGTATCGAGAAGAGCGATGAATGAAGGATTTGCGTTGGTTACGGGTAAGGTCTGGGGGTATAATGTTGTCACGGAGGTAGGTATAGATGTCTTGGTACCATGGGGAGGTGGGACCCACAATTTCGCACACCATGTCGGTCTCAGGGATATCATATGCTGGGATTAAAAGTTGTTCTACAAGAAATTCACACTCTGTTCGATCCTTGGGCATGTCCAGGAGGGAGCCAATAGTGGCCATCGCATCGGCTGCTTTGTTTCGTACCCTGGGAATCTGTTCAAATTGTATAGAGGTGAAATATTTCTTGAAATCATCCACCATGCGCTTGTAGGGTAACAACTTATCATCCTTGGTCAGGAACTCATCATTAACTTGTCTAATGACTAGCAAGGAGTCACCAAAGACTTTCAACTGAGTTATGTGCCACTGTTTCACAATTTTGAGACTGGTGAGGAGAGCTTCATATTCGGCCATATTGTTGGTACATGGGAACGCTATCCTGAATGACTTGGGAATGTAGTCACCCTGAGGGGTAACTAATAAAAGTCCTGCCCCCGATCCATTATGTGTATATGATCCATCAAAATACAATTTCCACGTGGGGGTCTCATCAACAGAGAAGACTTCCTCATCAGGGAATTCCGTGATCAATGGGTGAGTGTCAACTAGAGGAGCTTCCGCTAACTGGTCTGCGATTATCTGCCCTTTAATAGCCTTGCGGTCCACATATTCTATGTCGAATTCACTGAGGAGCATGACCCACTTAGTCATGCGGCCAGTCAGAGTGGTTTTAGATAACAGATACTTCAATGGATCGATCTTGGCAATTAATTTTACCGGATGGCTAAGCATGTAATGTGGAAGCTTTTGTGTGCTAAAGACGAGTGCGAGACAGGCCTTTTCCATGGGGGAGTAGTTTAACTCGTAGCCAACCAATGTCTGGCTGATGTAGTAGATTTCCCTTTCTTTCGACGACTCATCATGATGTGCCAACAATGCACCCAGTGCGACTGAAGTGGCGGAGATATAAAGCAAGAGGGGTTTGCCAGGAATAGGTGGCATTAATATAGAGGGATGGGCTAAATATTCCTTGATTTTTTCGAAGCCTATCTGACACTGCTGGTTCCATCGGAAGGTGGAATCTTTTTTCAGAAGATGAGTGAACGGCTGACACTTATCGGCCAGCTGGGCTATGAACCGACGGATGGACTACATCTTCCCCTGAAGGCTTCTTAACTGTTTAAGATTGCGTGGAGGGGGCATGTCCAGGATAGCTTTTACCTTAGCGGGATCAACCTCAATGCCCCTGCGAGAGACTATGAAACCCAACAACTTTCCGGAAGTGACCCCAAAGACACACTTTTTTGGATTTAGCCGCAACCTATAGTGCTCTAACCGCTCAAATATCTTTTTCAGGATGGCAGGATGTTCTGCTCGTGTTCTGGATTTTCCTAATAGGTCATCGACATAGTCCTCCATGATGATGTGTATGAGGTCATGGAAGATGACCGTCATTGCCCTCTGATATGTCGCCCCCTCATTTTTGAGACCGAAGGGCATAACATTGTAGCAGAAAGTGCCCCAAGGAGTTGTGAAGGCGGTTTTGTGTTGGTCCTCAGGTGCGATTTGGATCTGGTTATACCCGGAGAAGCCATCCATAAGGGACAACATCTCATGTCCTGCTGTTAGGTCGACCAACATGTCAATGTTGGGCAGGGGGAAGTCATCTTTTGGGCAGGCTTTGTTTAGATCCCTGAAGTCCGTGCAGACCCAAATGTCACCATTTGGTTTAGCAACCGGCACTATGTTGGAGATCCACTCTGAGTAGTCAATTGGTCTGATAAATCCTACCTCCAATAACTTCTCCAATTCCTTCTTGACTAACAACGTGACTTGCGGATGCATCTTGTGGAGTTTTTGCTTGACAGGCCTAGCGTCTGGGCGGATGTCTAGGTGATGAACCACTAAGGCGGGATCTAAGCCTGGCATGTCTGAGTATGACCAAGCAAAGTTAACAATTCCCTCTTGGAGAGCTGCACGATGACCGGGTACTCTTGCTCTGAGAGTGACTTGGCTACATAGGTGACCTTAGGACTTTCAGCAGTTCCCAGATTGACTTCTTGAGTCTCTTCAATCAAAATAGGTGATCGGGCAGATAACTGAGTTCCCATAAGGGGAAGATGAACATCTCCATCTTCTGGCGCCTCTTCGAGGTTTTCGCCATCAGATGCGTCCTTTATTTTTACTTTTTCAAAGTCACGAAGTGCCTCAGGGAGGTTTTCACTAGATGACCGTTTGTTATTTTTCTTATTCTTACTTTTGCGACTAGAGTGTTCATCCTCCCCCAATCCCATAAGGTTGACATATGTATCCGCAGACATACTGACAGGTGTGCTAGTACGTAGGTCCCAATCGATAAGCTCGGGATGGAAAAGGGATAGGTTAATAGTGCAGATGGATAGGCATTCGAACATAGATGATAGGTCGGTGTGGTCGACATCATCGTACGCACATATGATGGATTCCTCCTCGGGTATGTCTTCCAATAAGCCCTTGTCCACAGCGACACTATTGGAAGCATTAGACGATGTTTCGGGGCCTTTCTGCTTTCTATCATACCCAATGCCCACATTTTTTGGTAGCGGGGACGTATCAATGGGTTGCAACCACCCTTGTTCTTGCTTTCCTAGGCCCCTGCCTTGATAGTTATGCTTTTCCATGAACTTTGTTGGCCAGGGGTACTTTTCTTGAAAGTATTCCTTGAGAGGAGTTTCCGGCTGAGGCTCTTCTCGGTAAACCCATTAGCTTATGTCTTCTTCTGGCGCATCTGTCTTGATACTTGGGGATACAAAGGTGGTGGTAGGGATTTTTTTACCACGGAAGGTGACAGTCTTGTCCTCCTTTTGGGTGGCATGCGAAGGTTGACCATACTCGTGTGGTGATGGTGGCATGGTCGCTACATTAAGAGCAGTATGCATTTCGTACTCGCCACACCCTTTGTCAATGATCTGGACTTTTGTGACTGTGGGGTCAGTGGTGGAGTGCGATGGCGGTTATCATGGTGGATGGTGGATTAATGGATGATGACTGAGATGCCCCCATTTCAACCCTAGGACAATAATGTAAATGGGGAAATGATGCTTCTAGAGCGCGGCAATATTCAAATGGTTCGGGGTCGGCATAGATGGTGACCTCTTGTCCGTTGACCGGGAATTTGAGGCACTGATGGTAGGTGGAGGGGACGACTTGCATAGCGTGGAGCCATGGACGCAATCGAGAGATTAAGGCTGGAAAGTCCGGTGATCATGACATGGTGTAATGTACTGAACCACAGGTCCCACTTGGATAGGAAGATTGATAATCCCTTCTAAATTCCTTTTTGCATTATCATAGGCCTTGATCGTGATGATCTAATTACTTAAATCCGCTTGAGTATACCCCACCTGTTTTATGAATTTTAGAGTGCACAAGTTGAGGGCAGAGCCATTATCTACCAAGACTCTTTTTATTTTATGACGGGCAACCATGATTTCAATATGTAAGGGGCGATTATGATTGGCATTGATGTTTGGCATATCGTTTTGGCTAAAGTGCAGTTGATGGGATGAAGCTAGGTGCCCTACCAAAGAACTGTGTGGGATCAATGTTATTAGGCACATGGGTTTCCTGTAGAGCTCTGTTGAGGATTTCTTGATACACGGGGGAAGACTTGAGTAAATCCAAGATGGAGATATGTGCAGGGGTCTTTCCCAAGTGATCAAGGATATTATACTGGGAAGTTACAGGAGTCGGTTGGGCCGGGTGTAAGAGGCTGCGAGCAGTGATCTTGAACTCGTCGTGTAGTACTTATTTACATTGAGGGTCTTTAGCTTTGACATGTATCATGGATACACGAGGTTCTACCTGCTCAATGTAATGAATAATACCCTCGTAATTGAGGGGTACATTCTTATAGTTCACATTATTTGTGCTGTTATTTTGAGGATTACTGTTGGAAGTACTCGGGCCTTGGTTATGGTTTGGGAAGGCATTTTGATACATCTGCAATTGAGCATTGGACAATGGAGCTTGACTAGGGTCAACCTTGATGTCACCTCGATCTATGAGATCCTGTACGTAGTTTTCAGACCTTGACACTTATTCAAAGTGTGTCCTTTAATTTTATGGGACTCACAATATTCATTTTCTCTAAACAATGCAGGTTTAGGTTTGGATTCATTAAGTGGTTTGGTGATAGGGTAGGTGATCAAATAGTTGATTTGTAACAACTTATTGAAGATGACACTCAAGGGTTCTCCTAGTTGAGCATCTTGGCGTTTGAGTGATTACACTTGAGATTTATTTTGATTGGGTATTTGGGGAGGGCCGGGGTGTCCTTGCAGTGTCGGATATGGCGTATTAGGTATGGATTATTTATTTGTTTTACGGGATGTATTTGTGCGTGGACATGTTTAGTGTCAGTGACACCATCATTTACTACATTTTTGTTCTTGTTCCAAAAGCGTGGCTTTTCATTGAATGTCCTTTCCTTATCTTGGTTATATATCTTGATGTGCCCCTTGGCAACAAGAGCACGCTCAAGGATGGGTCCCTTCTCTACTACCTCCGCGAAAGTGGTGACACAATGTAATCGGAAGTTATGAGCCATGTCAGGATGGGAATTCTCCACGAAGAGGGTGACCATGTCCTTTTCTTTCAAAGGGGTTTTCATTCGGCTTGCTAGGGCACGCCACCTCTGGAGGTAGCTAGTAAAGGTTTCCCCTTCACGTTGTTTCTCTTTGAGAAGATCCAAGGTATCGATATCTTTCTCCAAATTGAAGGAGAAGTAGGAGACAAACTTTTCTGACAGGTCCGCAAAAGATTTTATAGATCCCTTTTCAAGAGTCATGAACCACCCTAGCGCGTTGCTTGCCAGACTCCGGGGGAACAGGCGCAAGAGATAGTTGTCATTGTGGATAACTTCTTGACACTGGGAGTAAAACTCCTGTAAGTGGGCCTTAGGATCTTTGTTCCCCTTATATTTGTCAAACTTTGGCATCTCAAAATGTTTGGGGAAGGGAATCAATGAGATGGAGGGATCATACGGATATGGGCATATATCTTCAAATTTGAACAATTGTTTGCAAGTCCCCGCCTGAAGATCTTTTAGAGCGGCTTTGATTTCTAGGATGTCCGCATTGGCCGGTATGTTGGATGGGTATTGATGATAGGATGATTGTGGATTCTGAGATGATGTTTGGAGATGGGCGTATGGGTGAGGAGGTGGCATCCCTTGCTAATACGCCAAGGGACCTTGTTGATAAAGAGGTTGTTGTTGCAAGGCGGGATATGGATTGGTTAGGTAGTTATGGGTGGCGTATTGTTGGGAAGTAGGGAGGAGATGTTGTTGATTAGCTTGCGGATATTGGGGGTGTTGATATGACTGTTGCGATGCCACATAGGAGGGTTGTTGTTGATATTGTTGCTGGTTATAATAGTTGTAATGATGGGGTGGTTGTTGATGCACAGTTGGCGGCTGTGGTGGGCGAGATGGGATGTTTTGTGGTGGTTGTGCTTGCGGGCGCAAAATGGACGCAAGGAATGGAGATATGGTCGAGGCTGAAGGCCGAGGTTGATTTCCTTGTGGTTGATGTTGTGATGGTTGTGTTGAAAATAGGGGATTGACCAATGGTTGTTGTTGAGGTGGAGGTGTGATTGAGATGTTGTGCGAGGGAGGTTGTTAAGCGCTAGTGGGAGCATAGGCTTGGGGAGGTTGTTGAGATACGAATGACGATGAAGGAGGGATGTTGGATTGGGACGGTTGTTGGGATATGAATGACGATGGTGGAGGATTGTTAGATTGGGGTGGTTGTTGGGGTATGAATGACGATGGTGGAGGATTGGTAGCCCCAGGAGGTGGGGGCAAGGCGGTGAAAGGGTTGCCCCCAGTGTTGACAGGAGGCGGGTTTGAGGGGAGTGGTGCCGGTAGCATTAATGGTTGCGGTTGTGGGATGTTTTCCGGCATGCCATAGGCAAAAGGATCATTGGGGTCAATGGTTTGGGGTGTTCCCGTGACCGAGATGGTGGGATGTGTGGGATTGCCAACGGGATATAGGACAGCGTTGCCGAATTCAGGTTGGTGCCAACCTTCTACGGAAGGAACATTGGGGACATACGAGCTACTGGGGATGTCATGTGAACCTTGGGGTACATTAGATGTGGAGGTTCCATACTTGGATAAGTCGACACCTGATGGCAGCTTGAAACCTTTGTCAATCAAGTAAGCCAAGATTTTGTCACCATGTATTTCAAGGAGGTGTTCTGTCATTTGTGCATTAACAGGGTTGCTGAAGTGTTCCTCGAATGTGAGCTCAGGTTGATCAGCCATGTTTTCTTCCCCAGGTGGTGACGTGTTTTGACCATCCACATTGGATTGTGATGAGGTACCGTTGTGGGGATCATGAGGGATGTTCATTGTGTTATTGGGATCTTGAGGATTGTTTGATTGGGCATTCAGGGCTTGTTGGTCAGCCATTTTCTTTGCCTGTGATCGGGTCTGAACGGGCATGCAAGATGATGAGAGGGATCAAGATACTAGAAAGACCTTGATGATGAAAGATTGATTCGATTTGATGGGAGATTGATTGATGACGATCAGTTGGACCGATGTGGATTGATTTGATGATACCTGATTAGTCCAGGTTTTGGATTTTGATCTGGATAGATTTGATGATGTGGGGGTTGGATTGATCTGATGATTAGGATTGATGTGATGATAAAGATGATGAAGACCGAGATCCACAACCGAGTTTAAGAAGGATCCTTGGTAACACTAGGTATTGATTGAAAGGTGGAGGTATGATAACGACACCGAATCCGACTTGAGATAGAAGCGGATTGATTGGGTCGAAAAGGATAACTGACTTAAGACGGATAGCGATCATAAGCCAGCTATGATGATTGTGATTAGGGATGAACACCTAGGTCAACTTGGATGACAACTCCAACGAGGTTTATAAAGGATAACGGAGATCGGAGATGAAAGCGGGTTTAGGACGGATGGGGAGTGTCTCAAGATGGATGAATGGCTCTCGAAACAAGCAAAAGAGTGTTCAAGATAAACAACTCTTAGAATGAAGGGATGGAGACTCAGAACGGACGTTCAAATGTTTGTTTTGGATGTTGAATGGTCATATTGATGTTCAAAATAGACGGACAATGAATGCCAAGTGATGATATAGGTTGGTCAAAGGACAGGTCCACCAT
>VDFB02381460.1:0-28510 GCA_007258455.2 Sequoia sempervirens | reverse complement strand
TAGCATAGCACTTTCCATCAGCACTATCTATCTTCAACCCCATATCCGTCATGATTTCAACCAGCATTATGTTGGAAGAGACCCCTGAATCTATCATACAATTCTTTAGAAGCTTTCCATCAACAATCAGTGTTATAAAAAATGGATCTATATTACCAGGATTGGCAGTAATTGTGGTTCCCAAGTATATTTGAGGGATTTTTAGTAATCACTCCCTCAAATTTTCTTACAATTATTTTCCACTCACTTTGGGCTGAGTAGACACTACTATTTCGTTATAGTTTGTAGTAGCACAATTGATAAAGGATACTACCTTTTGTTTATGCTCTTCAATCCTCATCATCTAAAGCAAAGGGACTAAAACTTTGACTTGTGCAAGTAACTGAAACATTTCAATAGGAGTGTACTTAGGTAGATCAAGTGATGTCATACCTTGTTCAACATTTTTCTCCTTCTGTTGTTCACCTTTTACCTCGGATTTAGTCTTGGCTTCTTTCTTCCCAGGCTTAAAATTTTGCTTTTGTGTCTTTGTCTTCACCATAGGAGATATGACTTCTCCCTCCACCTTTGGTTTTTCAGTTTTCTTTAGCCAAATTTTGTCTGCTTTACCACCCTTGGCTTTTTCCTCATCCACTTTTTTCTCAACATTTGATCCTTTTCCATTCTCATTCTGCTCCTTAATGAAGACACTACAGCCTTACCTTGGTCTCCACCTACAATTTTGTTTCTCAAGTGGTAATTACTTCTAGCATGTGCAACCAAATCTACTGTCAGCTTTTCAATTTCCTCATCTGAGGGTCTTCTTAAAGATACATAATCCTCAATTATCTCTAATGTACATGTACATCATGATCACTATCATTTCTTTCATCAAAGATAACTTGGTGGTGATATGTATTGTCTCTTTGTCTCTGGTTGTCCACATCAATTTCATGAGACTCCTCATCAGATGAGTAATCATTATCAGCAAAATCGGACTTTCTCATAAGTAAATTTACTTCAACATCACCATCATGAGAAGGATCATAACCTTCCGGTGCATCTTGTTCAACTTCCACCAATTTTGCAACTGCACATTGGTGAAAAGAGTGAGACAACTAACAAACCATTCACCAAGGAGTTTCATCAATAAAATTAGCAGAGTGCTTTTGCAGAGGATCAGTTGTAACCTGATCTTGTGGATTTTTTTTATTATTGTGGATTGGCTTTTCATTTTTCCAAATTTTTTATAAGAATAATCTTGGAGTCTTGAGGGATTTTCATTCTTTTGAAAGTGTGGCTTATCATTTCCAAGCCCCTTTTCATGTTTATACAATCTTTTGTTAATGAATCATAGAACTCAAAACTTTTTCCAACTTATCTTCAGTATAAATTCCTTCAATTCTGCAGATCCTTTATCATGTTTTTTTATTTTTCAGGATCTTTACATCATCCCTTCTTCCCACCTTACCTGATGCTCTCCTATTGCTTTCAATTTTCAATGCAATCTTGAATGCTTCCCTCAAATTATAACGGTCCTTATCTCTCAGATGATAGCTCATTTTGGCATCAAAATAATTACAATAAGTGACCAAGCAGGTATCATCATTTTGTCTCAGATTATTTTTAAAACCTATTCATTTCCTTCTAAAATATAGCATTAAAATTAGAAACCATCTCATTAGAGCCCTTGGAGATGTAAAATTCATGTAGCATGAACCTTGGATCGTTCTTATCACCATATTATTCTCTAAACAATCTCTTGAATTCCACCCACGACCCAATGCTTCCTACACGTAAACCTCTATACCATTCCCTAGCATCCTCAGTGAGTGATTGCATGAAAAAATTCATTATCACATCCTTAGCATTAACCTCAAAATCATCCATCATGTTGTCAAAATATTTTAAATTATCCTCTCCACTAATGGCATTATTACCAAAAAATATAACCAGCACGGTTTTGATATCATCAAGGATAGGGTTTGGAAAACCATGAATCCCATCAAAGCATAACTAACTATATATATTCAATTGCATATGTCTTCTAGTGAATTGATCATTTTGATTATTATGAGGCCCATCACCACCTTGGCCACTAGATTGTGTGTTATTAAATCCACCTCCACCTCCATTCCCATTATTTCCTCCACCTCCACTACCACCAACATCTTGATTTCTAGATTGATTATTTCTATTTCCACCACCTCCTACACCTTGTCACCACCACCCCTACGAGGGATATTCCCACCGAATTGATTATTATGAGGTTGGGATGTAGGGATAGAATGGCTAGATTTTGAGGTAGTATTCATGGACGTTGAATAGGAAGTATTATGAGATGTAGATGCATTAGGGTCATGAATTGAAGATCTAAGGAAAGCAATCCTCCTTTCCATCTCAGCATTTGCAGCCTGAATCTGTATTTTTTCTAATTCCTTTTGTAGATTCTCATTTAGCAACTGTAATCTCAATATTCCAAGGTCGGGAGGTGCATTTGAAGGAATGGAACTATTTTGAGCACTAGTGGTAGTTGTATTGGTGATAAAGATACTTGAATTGGCCTTTGGATTAACTTGCTTGGGATGATCCATAGGATTTTCCCCTGTATCTATAGGTTTTGACTTTGGGATAGCAATAGAAGGATATGAGACTTTGGTGGTCATAATGGAACTTGTATATGTGCTCATTACAGTAGTTCCAACAGAAAAATTTATCTTAGGATAATCTCTTACTTGCTTAAGAACCAGTTCAGAATCCTCCTCAAGAGATGGTTCTTCATCCACCGTTTGTCTCATAGATTCTTCTCTTCTCCTGAATTGATCCCGCTGGATCATGACAGCCTTTATCTTCTACTCTCTTTCTTTCCCTTATTACTTTTTCAATTCAGCAAGTCTTAATGCTTCTTCCTAAAGTTGTATGATATCATTATCACTTCCTCAGGATCTTCAAGAGTAACTTCATCTCCATATTTCTCGGGAGTATAACTCATGAGATTTACTAGTTTATTTTGTGTGGAAGGGTCGGGAGTCTTATCTCTAGATCTCCCTCTAGGATTGAAATTTTTTTCATTAAAGATAGAAGTAGTCCTAGGATTAGCCTTCGTGGCTAACCAACTAGGATCTAATTGCTTATCCCATAAATTCCACCAGTGTGCAGGCTCTTTTGAAACTTTAGGAGTAGGGATAGGCTAGTTACTAGCAGACATATTTGTAGCAAGGTTTTATCCATTATCACCAGGCATACCAAATTTATGTACTTCTTTATCTTGAACAGCCTCATTAGAATTTGAACCTTTAGGAATTAGAGGATTAACAGACTTACTTATTTTAGCATATTTTTCCTTCCATGATGCTTTAGATTTGTGAGGAAGCTCCTCTTCAAGCTTCCTTTTTGGATGTTTCTTCATGTTGCTTCTGGTTCCTCTCATTTTCTTCTCTATGACTTATTATTTTTGTCTCCTCATGTTCTTTTAATGAATGCTTGTGCATTGGCATAGAGACTCAGAGTCTCCACCCACAACTTGATGGGAATTTGAAAATATTTATGAATTTTAAATAGATTTGCAAGATTTCACGTATACAGAGTCTCTTGAGAAGGAACTTTGACAACTCAAAGAAACTTGAGACAGGGACACACAATTCATTGGAAGCTTTGATAGACCAACCTCAATTCAATAAAGGGTGAGACAATTTGACAGAATTCTTCATGGATAAACATATCTTGTAAAATATTATGACTCTACACTTCAGATCTCAAACTAGAAACTTTTCCTAAGCTTCTCCCCAGTAGAATCGCCAATCTGTTGATTGTCTTTAATGAACCAAGATGATCTCATAACTCAGCCTATAGAATTTCCACTTTCCAATGGTAAGATGATTGGAGGGATTGGCCAAAAAATGAGTGCAAGTTTGTAAGGATTTCCTCCTGCACTTTGGGCTCTGCAAAACCTGGGAGGGTGATCCCACAATGTATCTTAAGATCCTCTAAGCCAATTAATCATATACATTGTAAATAACAAATGAGTTCTACTTGAAATTGCTTTGACAATTGAATTACTAGAAAGATCTGGCAAATCCTTACATATTAATCATTTACAGAGAAATAAAGCATGGTATTTTTCAACTTGACATACATTTCAATAAGAATTTGGAAATATTAAGTAATTTGAATGTATTTGTTGTGAAGCATCAAGACAATTGCAACACAAATGCAAATCCTAGAACAGATCCTTAATTCAGGGTATAGGGTCTAATACAAATGCAAATAAACCTTGACAACAAATGAACACTTAGCATCATAGAGCCTACACAATATTGCATTTCAACATCCGTCTCAACTACTCAAAACCAAAAACTCATTATCATATCCTGACATTCAACCACTTAATCCTATGAATTCATCCAAGCATTTTAACAAATTCTTTGAATTTGAACAAAGACAAAACCATACATTCATTGAAAGCAACGAAGACCAGTGGAACAACCATTGATTATTTCATTGATAACTCAAATAATGAATACATTAGGAGAGAATTGGCTCAAAAGATATGTCATTCTTTCTATTTAATGCTAGTAATGTTATCAAAATTCACTTACATAAATACAAGACTCATAACCTAAATTATAGACTCAATTCTATTCTTTACATTCGCTCTTTACAAAATTTTCTCTAAGAGCAATCAACAACCCATATAATTGGCCTTGAATTCCCTTTTATAGAAACAAGGGAGCAATAACAAGCTTCGAGCCAATGTACACATGTCACATTTTCATTTGACATTTACATTTACATTCAAAAGGAAGTTATATTTTCCAAAACTTGAGAGGGACACTCACATGAGACAAAAATCATTTCTCATTTGTTGATGAAGATTTCTCCCACCTTCCAAAAGGATCTTTAGTTGGTGCAAAAAAAAATCCACGAGATACGCACCTTTTCCACATGCTTCCAAACCTTGAGGATGAAAAGCATAAAATAAAGAAAGAAGAATACACCAAAGCAATTCCATGTTAGCAATCCATGTCATCACTTTTGAATTGGAGAGAATACAATATCTGAACATTGATATAAAAAGGCCTAATCTATATTGGTTTCAAGCCATGCATTGTATTTCTCCCACTGCAATCATCATTGTTGAAGAAAAAAAAACAAAATTCCATCACCTCACAGTTGCGGCAACCTACATATCCAAAATGTCATCATACTTGGACTTCCAAAGCTCAAAATCCTCCTCAAAAGGTCATTCAAATGTCATAACTTCATCTGCATTTTTCTTGTATGGACTATACTTTATAACTACTTGGTTAGCTTCCTTATCAAATTCTTCAAGGAAAATGCCTATGTGGGTGAGCTTATCCATACTGTTCTTCAACATCTCCACGTCAACTCCATCACAAATTAGCCCTGCCTGAGTAGCTATCACTTTACTTGCTTGGTCTTTCTATTCCTGTAAAAGGTTTAACTTCACCATCTTCATTCAAAATATCTAGGAGTAAACTGTAACTCCATTCATCAAAAAATTTCACCAGCTCCCTGATCTTCATCTCCAATGGTTCAATCAACCCTTGAAATTTCTTAATTGCATTCACAAGCTTAAGGGTTGGGGCAATGCTGGAAGGCTTATTAGCATCATATTTTGACCCAATGGCCATATCTCTCAATTCTTGTGCTTTGGGTATCCATTTATCCATCAATGGGATGGAAACCTCCCTATCCATATCAAAAATTCTTATTGCATTAAACATAGAAGAATAGTTTGAATGAATGCTAATTAACCTCCTCTCAATTCCTTTATTCAAGTGTTCTAATACCACCGTCACAATTTTCATTTTGCTCAAATGAATTATCTCATCAAATTGTTGACATCTCTCCTCATAATTCTTGACCTTCTCCATCAGTTCCTCCTTGGTGATTCCTTTTGTAGGAGGTGCATCTGAAGTACTTGGAGAGGATTGTGCAATGGGCACATCCTCAGAGCTGGGAGGCATAACTTTATTAGGGATTGGAGATGGTGAAATAATAAGAGAAGGTGGATTTTTCTCTTGTGGAGATGGGGGAGGAAGAATTGTTTCTTGTGATGAGCCTAGGGCATGTATTGACTAAAATTTCTCCTTCAACAATGCAATTTGCAATTGCATCTCAACAATTTTCTATTGTCCCACATTGTACTCAGCCGCTATGTCATTGTACTTTGTTCTAAACTTGTCCCTTTCTTTAGTTAAGGACTCTACCGTGGCCTTGGTGAACTGAGCTACATTATCATTCAATGTAGCTACCTTTATGGTTGATGCATCTTATACTCTTTTAATGATTATCCCCCCTCTAACTCTAGCAGTCGATTTTGCAACCTCTGGCTTCTTAGTGCTTGGGGCTAAGGCCCAAATAGTTAACGTGTCCCATTGGGCACTGAAAGTTGATCCTTGTAGGGTTAGGATCACTTCCTCTTCAGTGGTAAAAATTGGGGCATCATGCCTTCTGACTATGTCAAAGGAAATGGTTGATGCTAAATCCCATTTTGGCAGTAACAATACACCACTCTTTCTAACCAAGTCTTTGACTTCAGTTGTAGTGATATTTTGATATTTAATCCTCATTTCTTTGCAAACTTCAACCTCCATAACTACTTTTGGAAACTTGGGGCTCTTACTTGCTTTCATCTCTATTCCCATTACATATTCATCCTTCATGGCCCTCCAAATATATTCTTGAAATGCTTGTGTCTTTACAAATGCATCATCATCCATAAATCTTTCACAAGCTCCAGCTCTAACATCATCTGAACTATTTACCCCACTTAAGTCAGCCTTGCTCAATCTGAGACCTAAGGTTTGTGCATTGTGTCTCTTTAGGGGGAGGGCATGCCTTTCATCATTTCATCTTCTGTAAAAAAAAATATCTTCATCTAATTCATCTGTTGGATAATCAACAAGGTCGCTTGATTCAACCCTTTGCTTCTTCATTGATGGCTCTTTAGGAGGAGATAGCCCCCTATGTGGTCAATCAAGTTCAATTATCTTTGGAGTGGATGAATGTGGTGGTGATAGTGGCGGTAGTTGTTGTTGAGGAGAGGGTTCCCGTGACTCCTCTAATTGTGTAGGAGTAGCAATTCTTAGTTGCTTCTTTACAGTGCTTTTCTTCCTATCAAATATATGCACCTTCTTTGGTGGCTGATAAGTAGGTATTTCTTCTATCATAGGGGTTTTCCCCTTATCATTCTCTTTAGTAACCACATCCTTTCCCTTATCTTGGATCACCCGTTCTTCCTTCAAATTTGTAACAACTTTATCAAAATTTTGTAGAACTACTTCCACTCTTAATATCACATCCTTTATATCAAACAAAGCCTCAAATTGAGGGTCTTTCATCCTTTTTTCTCTCTCCAACTTCTCAAAAATAATCCATTTCCTCATCCTATCTTCTTGTGTCTAAAAATAAAAATAAAAATAAAAATTTGATAATGTCCTCGAGGAAGGAAAAGTTATGAACAAAATTTCCTCCCTTTATTCTATCTATCAACCAAACTATAAAACCCTTTGGGTCATAGCTCATTTATGCTCAAAATTTCATTTCATAGGGCTTTAGTTTGTCAAGTAGATTCTTCCACCCATTATTTATCATAACAAAATCTGAGAATACCATGTAGGCAGGGGAAAAGGTTCCTTTCCTCTTCTCAAATAAGTGATTATCTTCTACATCACCCAGCTACCACATGACTTCAAGGAAGCCAATCCCCTATGGTACTTCCCTAGGAAGTACATGAGTTGTTTTTCTTGTTCCATATACCCAAAAAACTATGCAATCCTGATAAGGAAATACATCCCCCCAATTATGATCAATCTTCAAATCTGGCCTCCTTTCCTTTGGCCTTAGGAAATCATGCAACTTGGTGGGAATCCTTGGCATATCCACAATCAAAACTCTTTTCAATTTGGAAGCAAAGATGTTTGAGGAAACCACAAAGCTAGTTTTCTGATCATGTCTATCCAACAATGAAGTCCATGATTGAATAGGAATCACTACACCATCCACCACTCTTTTCAACTCCATATCTTTACCAAAGATATATGCACCCTTGTACAAGAACATGTGCATAAACAAAGAGTACCACCAAAATCTTACTCCTATTTCTCCATTCTTTAATGCTACCAAGCATTTGTGTATCTCTTCTGACAAATAGGTAGAAAAATCATACAAGGTGTTAATGTTAGGACATTGAATACTGGCAGCCATATACATCGGTGCAATTCGCATGCTTGAGGATGGATCATAGCCTAGAATTTGACATAGGGAATTAAAAAAAAATTGAAAGTAGAGAAAAAAATACTTGATTGTAAAGGGTCCCTTATCAAATGGTCCAAGCACGATTCTATTTCCTCCCTTTCCTCCTGATGCCAAGAAGTGAGCCAGTACTAAGACTTTGAATGTAGGTTTCACCTTTTCATATTCTTCCCTTAGTTTCTTTTCATCAATCTCTTCCATTTCTCTACTCCATTTGTTTAATTTGAAAACTTTTACAAACTCCTCCTTTGTAACCCAAACCATCTCCTACCCAGAATGAGTTCTAACTACCCTAACAATAGGGTCATAGTTAGCTGCATTGGCTTTTAGGAGGTCAATGTCCAGATACATGTTAGGGACAATCAACTTGCCCATATCTAGCCTCCATGGGTTGCAGATTGGAATGTGAGCATTCTTGTTACCAAACCAACCCTGTAAAAGTGACCACCTAGTATACGACAGTGTAGCATCCTTAATAGTACATTGTTTATCTACAATGCCCTTTTTAACCCCAGGGCGATGAAACATAGTTTCCCTATACATTTTTCATTTGTTGAGGGTGATAATTGGTCAAGAAAGTATTGGAAAAGAGGTCTCTTTTTAGTTTTAGAACTGGGGAGTTGGACCTTCAGTGTCATTGTACTAATGAATAGCCTGACCTAGGGTTTCACAGGTTAAGACTCGGGCTTTTAGGTTTTATGGTGAACTTGACGCAAAAACTAACTAAATTCTTAAAATTGTAGCAATTTAGATGAACGTCAAACCTTAAAAGAAAACCCTAATTGGAATTTAGATGATAACAACATCAACAATGTAAAAACTATGAGAGAATCGAACTCAAGAGGTATAGTTTTCACTTACTGGTGTGTCAATGCAAAAAAACCCTAATTTGAGGATGCCAAACACTTGAAATGCACTGCAACAGCTTCAGAATGATTTGGAATGCTTTTGTAATCAAGAACAAGCTTTAAACCTAGATTTTATGGTGAATAAAGCCCTCAATTTAGCAGAAAAACATCAACTCCACCATTAGTTCTTGCTCGCGTGAACCAAAACAGCTCCATGATGTCCATTTTAACAACTTCAAATCTCCACCGTAGATCTTCTCATGATCTGGATCGATATGTGGCCAAGATGAGGTCAAAGAAGTTTGAACAATTTACCTTTTTCTGACTCAACATCCATTCATCCATATTCTTGCCATGTGTTCACTTTCCATGTTGGCCCGACAGTCCCACAACACTCTACAAGGTGTGAGACAGTCCACGTGGCAGCCACCCACTAGCCCTCTGGAATTTGCAAGGATTTTCTCTACAGTCGTGGGCTAGCAGGCAACGGCCCAAATTAACCCAACAACCTTCAATATGTGTTCCTTTTAATCTCCAAGCTAATGCTCATGATGATTATCTTCCTTAATGATGAACAATCAATATTAAAACATCTCGTTGACTGTTTATGCACGTGCACATGAAGTTGCATTAGTAGCTCACTCTTTACCACTTCCATAGTCACTTGAAATATTTACCCAAATATTTCATGCCTTCCATAGTCTCTCCGACGGTGGTGATGGTGCCACGTGGTGCTTTCCTGCCAGCCCTCCAAGAGTTGAGACCTGTCAGTGGGTTCCCCACAAGCTAGTGGGGAATGGTCAGGGTTTCATCCTTTCGATGCATCTAAGTTGTTGACCTTTCTACCCTTTCATCATTGATTCCTTTGAAGGTGGTATGCCCCACCACAAGGATGACAAGTGTCACCCCACCCACTGGCCCGTCAAGAATTTTAAAGGATTATTTTATTGTCATGGCTAGCAGGCAACCAATGGGAACAAAGCAGTGGGTCATTCTGACCATGGCTTAAGAAATTTAATAGACATGTGCGTTTAGTGATGACTTAAGAGGGTTCATTCGTTAGGTTTAAGACAAAAATACTTAGGCATCTCATAGATTTAGACTTAGGATAAAAGGAAAATATTTAAAATGATTTTTCAAACCCGCTTAACATGGACATAGTTATATAACTCAAACGGGTAGCGACCGGTAAGCTAGGCATTAGGGGTCAGTAGATAAATGAATTGGATGGCTCGAGTCATGACTTGGGAATCTGGGAATGGGATAGCACAAGTCACCGTGTGAATAGAATGTATGTGAATGGTTTCTACACAATATTTTTCAAGGGGTTTAGGGCATAAACAAAAAACCCTAATACACAGGTAAAACCAAAACCTTAAGCAATGAAACATTATTTCAGAACTGATGAAAAGCCTGATATGGACGCAATATCAATGGAACACAAGAAATTTTTAGGGGTTCCACCATTGTCAAGTCATCAAAAAATAATAATGAGCCTAGTCATCCACTTGGTTTCACCACTACATGGATCTCAACCACATTAGGGATGCCAAATAATAGAGAATCCCATGAAGAACATGTGAAATTTTATTGTTCAATTATTGTTGATCAATCACATCGAAGGAAAAAATTTCCAAATTGTTCAAACATAAAAGAGCAAGCTAAACAACATATCATGGTAGAAAAATCCCAATGAGAGGCTTTTCCTTTGTTTCATTATAAAATGATTGAATGCACTAGATATTTTCTCTAATAGATAATGTTGGAGCTTCTTTTATCCCAACCAATGACAAAAATATCAAAAGCACAAGCCCCCCTC
This sequence comes from Sequoia sempervirens, assembly GCA_007258455.2. Lineage (NCBI taxonomy): Eukaryota > Viridiplantae > Streptophyta > Pinopsida > Cupressales > Cupressaceae > Sequoia > Sequoia sempervirens. Next base: position 17,584 of record VDFB02381460.1, on the reverse strand, counting down.
AAACTCTTACATTAATGCAAGAAATATTCTAAGAAAAAAATGAAATATATATGAAAAAAGGCTTAGATTATTTTCTTATTGATGATGCATTTATAGAGATGACATAATTTAAAAAAAATTATATTATCAATCAAGATGAAGGAGAAAATACTTTTGGAAAAGAAGAAAAAAATGAATTAATTATTAAGGGAGGACGAGTACTATATAGGAAGAAGTTTGAACCATTCCCCATTATTTGACTTCAATATAGAGAACATGAATTTGGACCAAGAAAGGAGAATAATCAAAGAAAATGGATGTCTATTGCCACCATAATGGAGTATTATATATTCTATGGTGCTTCACACTATTAAGAGGACGGATCAGGATATGTTTAGTTTCCAAGAGGCATATAAGCTCCTTGAGGTGTAATTATTTAAACATCATAATGAAGCTTTGGTAATATGGGATATTTTCCTTATAAAGAACAATCTAATAGTAAATCATCTATCCCAAGACATGCAACAAAAATTAATTGTTAAGAGAGTTGGTGAGGTCACTAATCTAGAGTTTGCATCCTTGGCAGTACATACAATTCAATTGAGTGATGCCACTACAATAAACTCAAATATGGAACATGTGGAGGCCAAGCTAAGATGATAAAATAAAAATAAAAACTAACAAAATAATAATGTGTTTGGTGAAATTTTTGTAATCCCTTTTAACAATTACAAAACCTTGATTTCAACCATAGTTATGTGAAATAGAATCTCTCCTCTCGGAAAGGGGAGGCACCCTTCTTACTGCTTATTGAAACTAAGGAAAACTAGTTAAATATTCACATTAATGTACATTAAAATAATCATATGGGGGTGTGTCACATTCATGATTCTCTCTTTTTTCAGAGAATATGTTTCGCAATTTTAACTTCTTGATGCAATACAACTTCAAACTAAAATTAAGCAATAATTCCAATATTCCTATCTTGTCAAAGCAAAGCCTAGGAATACCAATGTGATAATGATAACAAATAAGAAAAGATCATGGAGGCACAAAATCGTTCTGTAGTTTCCGATAACGAATCCTTCAAGATAGTAACCGGTGTTGTAAAAGAAGCACAAAGTCTTGTATATACTTCACAATAATCCCACGAAAAACATGAATAAATATAAGCACAAAGTCTTATAGAGAATTCGCCAATAGTATTCAACAATATCACAATTTCAAGTAATAAGTGTAACTCAAAGTTTACATAGATTTACTCAAAATCCCTTTCAATCTCAATTACTAATCACTGTCAATTTAATCAAACCACACGATCATTGTTCCCAACACAAAGTTTGGTATGCAATTTCACTTCTTTATTGATCAAAAATTAGATTCACAAAAATGAACTCAAAGTTTCAATATTTTTTTCACAATTGGGCAGCACTTCGTTGCAAAAGATAAAAGGTCCATAATATAATAGAATCCTCTCTTATTTATAGATGGGATAGGCGAGTTAATATAGGAAAATCCTAACAAACCAGTTGACTTATTCAAAATTGTTGTCCACAAATTTAGGAGAACATATTTGTTTACATGTAATTACTTTTTCCAAAATGAAATGTAAAATGTCAAAGCCTATCTACATAAAGTATAGAAGAAAGCATATAAACTATCTAACTCTGGAGATACAAGAATTTTTTCATGGTTCCCTGCTCTTGGCATGGAAGTCTTCATATTTCTTCTTTATCTCCTGCATGAATTTCTCATCTAGGCCAACTGTATAGTCAATAATGGTATGAACCCTTGTGATTGACTTTCTTGTAGATTAGAAAATCCTTTGGCATCTATCTAGATGCGGCTTGAGATTGTTGAGAGAAATCCATATATCACACAAATCATGCATAGAAGTCTTTGAAAATATTTCATCTTCAACCTGCTTCATGATAGCTTCCTTGAAGATTTGAGCAATCTCACTTACGAGGAGGAAGGTATGATTATCATCAAGGAGTTTTCCCGGTAACTCCTCAATTCCATTCACCATGACAATATGATGTCCTTCGACATCTTCTTGCATTTGTTGTATGTCCTCAATGAGAGACTTGATAACTTCTATGTTGTTTCTGCAAGATTCATTTACTTCCACATACTTGTCTTTGTCAGGAATTACCCTAACTTCCACTAATTTTCTCAACTTAGTCTCCTTTATTTTCAACCAAAATGTGATACTTTGTTCCATTTATTTCTTCTCTATGGAAAGTGTGCCTTTTACCTTCTCCAATTCCAATTTCATTCTAGCTACTTGAGCAGTCTTTTCATCCACAATAGCTATAATTTGTGAGCCCTGCTTAATTAACTCATCAAAAAAATTGTATAGTACTTTACCCTTGGAGTAAAATTTCTCCACTTTTTGCACTACTGGTTCCTCAAAATTTACCATGTCCATAGGTTGCACATTCTCTAAGGAGCTTGTAATCTTTCTCAAAACTGATGCATACAGCCCAGCTTTCAGCTTGTACATATCTCTAGCCTACTCCATTTTATCAAGCCTACATGATAATGCAATTAAAGTCACTTGTGCATCTTCTTTGGCACTAGAATTAGTTACCTTCCCAAGGTGGACCCTAGTTACAGTGTAGTCTTCCATATTCACGTCACCCTATTCCTATGGAGGTAAACCAATATCCACATACTTGTGACCTGACTTGTTTGCATGAAGTCTTGAATGAACCTTGGCCTTATTTTTCCCCTTGGATTTTGGAAAAACTATCTCCTCAATATCTAGCTCATCTGGGTAAATCATCTGCTTCTTGCGCTTAGATACTTGTTAGATCATCCAAGGGGGAAGAAATGAAGTATTCACCTCTTGACTTATTGCTAATTCTTGAGTAGCAGCCACTTCTGTAGGAATGGATGATATTGTAACAATTGGAGTAGTATCAGTCATGATTGTTCCAATAGACTGCAAACCAAGAGGATCCTACAATGACTCGCTCATGAACCTATCAAACTCTGCCTAAGAAGAGATATCATATGATGGAGATGACAGACTCGTAATGGATGATGGAGAACATGAAGAAACATCAACAGCTTCCAAGATGGAACCTACAGGAGGAGTGGAAAGAAATGATGATACTGAAGGAGGAATGGTAACCTTCATTTCATGTAGAGTTGATGTAGGAGGAGGTGAGGTAGGAAGAGGAGGTGGAGGAGTAGTAGGATTTGGAGGAGTGTGAGGAACATTAGTAGTATCAAGCGATGATGTTTGGGGAAGATTATCAATGATGTTCTCATGGGGAGATAGTGGTATTTCATCATTATGCCTTTATTCTTCCTCATTTCCTTCTTCCTCTCCTTAATCTTCTTTGGAATATTCCTCCTCTGTGGATTCCTCTGATTCCTCACTTTCATTCCCTTCCTCTTCTTCAGATGATTGTTCCTCAGATGCAAGTTCTTGTCATTTTGCAAATGGTTGTTCTAATTCAGTGGCCTCCTCTTCTTTGGTTTTTCGTTCAGTACTTTTACCAAAATTGAATTTAATCTTTGGACCCCTTTGTGAAGAAGAAGGAACAACCACATGTTTTTGTTTAGTGCAGATTTCTTGATGCAGGGTGCTTTCACCTCCTAATGTTTCTCCCTCAGATTTTGTTTTAAAATATTTCAATTGAAAGCCATGCCTCTGTAAACATTCACCAGTGTTATGTAGAATAGGAGCAAGTCTTTCTCTGATGGAAACACTTTCTTTCTTGGACCATTGCACAAGAGGTAAAGGCTTCCCTGAAATTTCTTCATATTCATAAGCAGAATCCATGATATCACCAGGATCTTCAAAATCCTCTGAAATATCAGCTACACCAAGGTCCTACATCTATTCCATAGTTAACCTGCTAAAATCCATTCTTTGAATGTCTTCTTCATCTCTACAGTCCACCCATATATCCTCAAAATGATAAACATGATGATGGTCCTTCTTAAGTTTCCTATTCACATCTCTGTAGTCAAATTCAAATCTATATCTATATGTTCATATGGTCATAATTTTCATTTCAGTTGCTACTGAATTTTCCTTTTGAACAATATGAATAGTATACCTCCCAATAGTAAGAGGAAACTTGAAGCCTATCTTATGAATTTTCTGGCATTCTTTATGAACTAAAATCAATTTTCTGCACAACTCCATCAATATCCACTTATCTGAAGGATATACGGGCAACATGTATGGACACCCAATATAACAACCTACTCTCAGATAAGTGAAAGTAGGAAACTGTAAGAAGATACATTTGAACTTACTTACAACCCTATAGGCTTCATCTGATACTCTCTTCTTCTCAAGAGTTGGATCAAAAGTGAAAAGTAGAGGTGCAAAACATCCATCTGTGACTCTCTAGAAATGTTTAAGTCTTTTCCTCAAAGTTATCTAAGAATAAAATTCATACACAAGCACAACATTTCTATTACCTTTTGTTGACAACCCTGGAAATTTCCTCATGACCGCAATAGCATATACCAAGTAGGATGTCATATAAAACTTCAAGGTGGTTGGCACATTGATCAACTGTTCATGAATCTCATCACTTATCTGAGTCCCCAATCAATGTGTGTTTTCCTCCTAATGATGTGGATATGCTCATACATCCATTCTTGAAAATGGAATGAAACAGGCAAGCCTTTCACCCTACTCAGAAGAGTAATCATATCCCAAACATCCTCCTTGAAATCACTTTGAGGAAGTCCTTTGGGCCATCTAGAGATCGTGGGCCGTGGATTTTTCAACCATTGAGTATTAATCAACTATTTAGCTTTATTTGGATTCTTATCATAAACCTCTTGTGCTTGTTGAATAGAAATATATGTATATTTTTCCATGTGTGGCACCCGGAAAACTATATCAAAGAACTTTGGATCCAATCTCATCATGATTTGTCTAGAAGAATCTCTCACGTTTGTCCTCTTTGATGTAATGCAAAGCAACCTGAAGAACAAACTCTATGCAGTGAGCAGCAATTGGAAATGAAGACACTAAGTGCAAGTTGCTATGAACGATTGCTCGCATATTTTCTTCTAATGGTTTCTTTCTAGTTCTTTTCACAAAATCTCCCATATCCTGGTGACCAATCTCTGTGTCTTTGATTTCATCAACCTTTGATAGCACAAAAATAGGCGAATAAATGCCTTGGTATTTGTACTTCATTTTCTCTTTCTTAGAAGACGAGGGAGATTCTTTTGTTGTCATCTAAGAATACCAATTAAGAGCAATGAAAATCACCTTCTGAGATCACCTGATAAGAGTTTGAAAGAAACTGCAAGAAACAATGGATTGGGAGATGTTAGGAGCATATGTGTTATGAGAGCGTTTTGGAATGCGTAAAGCAAGAAGGCATCTTGGAACAATTACAAATGAGCTATGGAGCACGAAAAATGGAGAAATGGCAGTAGAACAAAGCTCAGAAAGCAAATGAGATGATTTTTTGAGTGTTAAGTGGAAAACTATTTTTTGTGTAAGGGCGCTGAAAATCAGCTCCCTAACATCTTGAAAATTCAGCTTTTGATGTAACAACGTTGAAAATCAACGCTCTAACATGCCTTGAAGGTTTCAAAAGAGACTCATGTTGGAGCACTAAAAATTAGCACTTCACCATTGGGAAGGTCATTTGCATGTAATAGCGCTGATTTTTCCCACTCGAACATGCCCCAACATGATGTTGAATTGAGTGTAAGAGTGGGCATTTTCACCACTAAGACATAAAAGGGGAGGATTGTCTTTTGTAGGAGCAGTGATTTTTACCACTCCTACATCTCAAAAGATGGGAAGAGTTTATGGATGCGGGAGCAATGAAAATCACCGCTCCTGCATATGGAGTAAAAAAACTTAAATGTTGAAGCGGTGAAAAACTGTGCTCACACATATGAAGCTTAGGGAAAAACATTTGACAAAGTGATAAAAATGATGCTTTGACATGTACTTTGAATTTTAGCAAAAAAACGCGATGTTTAGACATTAAAAATCACCACCATGACAGAGTGGAATGAATGTGCAAGCGACAATAAAATTTTCAATGAAATTAATAGGAAGAGCATTTGAAAATCGACACCATAATCAAAACAAAAAAATCAAAGAAGAAACCTAGGGAAAAAAGGAAAAGAAAAGGAACCCTAGCACAAAACAAAACTGAAGAAACAAACAAGAGAAATGCTTAGAGACAGCAAAGATCCAAAGAAATAACAATGAAACACACCACTAGGACATAAGTAAAACATAAAGAGAAAAAGAAGAAATGTAAAGCGTACCTAAAAGGAACGAAAACAAAAGATGAAAACCCTACTCCAGTCACCCTTAAAATCTGTTGACAATAATTTGCTTGGTAGGATCTCAGATGAGGAAGAGGGAGGAAAACAAGTTAAAAAGAGGAGAAAAGAACTTAAAACGACTTCAATAAGTCACTTAAAATTTTCAAAAAATGAACCATTAATACACTTAGAGTACATTAATGGTCACGCGTACGGAAGGAGGGAAAATGTAGGAGCAACGAATTTCACTGCTCCAACATTTTCAAAATTTTGAAGATGCATGAGCGCTAAAAATTACCGCTCGAGCATGTGGAAGACTCGGCAGAAGACCATATGTCAAAGCATTAAAAATTAGCGCTCAGACATATCACATGATGTGAGAGTAAAGTGTAGGAGCGTTGAAAATTAGCACTCCAACACTTGGAGAAATTTCTAACACTTAGCTCATGTAGGAGCATTGAAAATCAGTGCTCTTACATGAGCAAAAAAATTTCTAACTCCAGACAAGAAAAGCGACAAAACGCACATTTTGAAGGTTTTCGGGAAATGACCAAAGACAAACACTCAAATGGATGATTCGAGGTTTCGACTACGTATTAAGGTGAATTGAAATTTTCCTCATTTTGCGTGCTTGAAGTACATGGACCTACAGAACGAACAAGTTTCGTAGGGGGTTATCCCGTGAATTGAGTGTAGTTGGATTCGAGGATAAAAACTGGCTCTAGTTGGGGAGCTTCCTTCGATCATTCTTAGAAATGAATGAAGGGAGAAGAACTCCAAACTCCAAGTGCCTTTATTCATCCATTGGGCATAGAGTCAGGTGACAAAAATAAAAAGACTCAAAAAAAATAGATGCAAGGACCATAAAACTATTTACATTGAACATTTGTCACCTCATTGTGTAAAATGTTTCATATGTTTCCCACTGTGGGGAAGAGAAAATGGTATTCCATCTTTATATGCCAAGAGAGAGCTATTTTCACCATGTAGCTGATGAATCTTGAACAGTCCCGTCCATAGTGAATCAAACTTTCCATGCATACCTTTTGGCTCTCTTCACTTGTCCCACAAGAGAACGAGATCACCAACTTGAAAGTCGTGATACTTTGCTTTCTTGTCAAAAATATTTTTAACTTGTTCCTAATGCTCCATGATATAGTTTTCTACTTGAACAGGCTTTTCCTCCAATTCAAAAAAATGCATTATTAGCTTATCAACTGAACTATCAAAAGTCTCATCCTCAATGGCCTTAGCCAACTTGAGGGCGGGAAGTTCTAATGTAATTGGAATTTCAGCATTCAACCCATACAAGAGCTGAAAAGGAGACATGCCTATTGCCTGCTTCGGAGTAATCCTATCTTCCCATAAAGCATCGTACAAATCCTTGTGCAACAAACGTTGATTCTCATCCACAAGCTTGCAAATTATAGTAACCAAGTTTTTATTGTTGGATTCAGCTTGACCATTACCTTGCAGGTAATATTCAGATGAATGTGATAAGTAATAACATGCTCAAAACAAAACTCAGTAATCCCGCTTGACGAAAAAAGCAAAAGCATTATCAACAACAATTTTATTCAGCACACCAAACTTGGATATGATATTTTCCTTCAAGAAGTTACATACCACCTTTGAAGTAGCATGCATAACCGGAATTGCCTCCACCCATTTGGTGAAGTAATCGATTGAAGTAAGAACATAAACATGTCCTTGCGTTTGAAGATGGATTCACTGCACCAATGAAGTCAATTCCCCATTGTTGGAAGGGCTCTACAATTTGACAACTGGTTTCAAGGGTAGAGCTGGCAATTTTGGTTTACCTACAAACTGCTGACATAGTTCGCATTTACACACCCATGAGTATGCATCCTAAAAAAGTTTAGGCCAATAATACTTTTCTCTCAAGATTTTATGAGCGGTAACTGGCACTGAGAAATGTCCTCCACATGCTAAATCATGATAATATTTCAGCAACTTTTCTTGTTGCACTTTATCAACACATCGCAAGAAAGTACCATCCAAAGAACACTTGTACAAACCATTGTCCCACAAGACAAAATTTGTTGACTTCAATTTAATGGTTATTTTCTCCTTTGGAGTCAAATGATTTGGAAATTCTCCATATGTGAGAAAATGAGCAATATTTGAATACCATTCGTCAGTAGTACTCACAAACAACACCATTGGAAACTCATTTGGACTTACCTCTTCAGATTCCAAGATTTCTTCATCTAGATTATTGTCAGCAATAAGGTGACATAACCCTCGCCCACGTACTAGCTTGGTAGGTTTGATTTCCATGTCATATTCTTGAATTTTGGAAATCCAATTGCCCCTTTTTGTACCAAACTCTTGCTTTGTCAAGATAGACTTGACAGTTGAATCCGAAACCAAGACTTTAACATGGTTGTTAAGAATATAAAAAATAAAAACGCTTGAATTCCTTAACTACAGCAAAAGCATGCTTCTTCATTTGGGAATATTTCAGTTCATGATTTTTCAGAGGATAGCTCATGAATACAATCAGGGATTCAAAACCCTCACTATTCTCTTGCACCAAAATTGTTGAAAGAGTATGCTCAGAAGCATAACTACACATAATAAACTCCTTTGTGTAGTCTAGGTAGACTATCACCGGCGCGTGAGCAATAGCTTCTTTGATATCATCAAACGCAGCATTTCCTTTTGTTGTCCAATGAAAAGTAGTAGTTCCTTTCATCATATTAACAATATGACAAGTCTTTTCTACAAAATCCAATACAAATCACAGAAAATTTACCTTTGCAAAGAAAGAATGAACAGCTTTCTTACTTCATGGCAATGTAAGAGCTTGAATACTTTTGACTCTTTCAAAGTCAATCTTGATACCTTCTTTGGATACAACGTGACTAGAACCTTACCTTCTATAACCCCAAAAATTGACTTCTTGGGATTCAAGGAAATACCATGTTGTCAGAATCTCTCCAAGATTTGTCTCAAATGATAAAAGTGTCCATGACATTTCTTAGAAAATATTGTAAGATCATCAAGATAAACTACAATGAACTTACCAAGTACATCACGAAAATCCAAATCCATAGCACGCTAGAATGTGGTGCCAGCATTAACAAGACCAAAAGGCATTCTGCGATATGCAAAAGTACCCCACAGCATTGTAAAGGTCACCTTGTGTTGATCATTTGGGCTAACCTCTATTTGATTGTAACTAGAAAAACCATCCAACATGGAAAGCATTTCAGATCTAGTCACTGTTTGAAGAACTTGATCCATCACCAGAAGAGGATAGTTATCCTTGAGTGATAGCTAATTTAGATTTCAAAAATCCACACAAATACGAATCTCACCATTCTTTTTACGAACAGGAAAAATATTAGCTATCCATGTTGAATGATGGATAGGGAATATAATTCATGCATTCAACATCTTTTGAATCTCTACAAGGATCATTCCAGAAATCTTTGGATTATATTGCCTTTGCTTTTCTTTGTAAGGCAATGCTCCAACTTTAAGTGGAATTTCATGTTGCACCTCCTTTGGTCAGAAAGATTTAAGATATTCATATGAATATGCCAAGACATCCATATATTCTCATAAAAACTCAACAAATTGCTTTCTTTCTTCAATTGTGCAACACTTACCAATATTTACCATCTTAGGATCTACATCAATTCCCAAGTTAAACTGCTCAATCTCTTTTGATGAATCAGAATCTGAGAGTTTCTTTTTAACATAACGATCATGCTTGTCAAAAAGTCTCTCAAGGGATACCAACCCCTTGGGAATTTTATTTCCTTTGAGTTGTAGGAAATCTTCACCTGTAATTGGATCAATATCAAAAATAGATTCTCAGGGTGGAGAACCACTTCCTTCAAAGTATAACTCATCAAAATTTTATGCCTTTTCCAAAAAGGCAACAATCTGATGATCATCATTAAAAATCTGCCAATTATCTGAGTTGTTAGGAACACTTGGGCGGAAGACCAAATCAATAGTATAGGTATAACCTTGGAAATCCTTGTGTGGTATCAAGAGTGTGGTTGAAACTACTAGAGAGTCACCTCTATCATGTATTCCCTTGGAACTACAAAAATATCAAAAGCATTGAATTCTTCAATGCAATCCCAAACAAGATTACAGAAATGCCTTAATCTGTCATTCTTTGTTTGATACAAATTTCTTACCTGAAAGACCACCAATTCTGCATCACCTTGTGCATGAATATTCTTAATACCTTTCTTATGTGCAACTTGCATACCCAATAACAAAGCTTCATATTCAACAGTGTCATTAGTATTATCAAACTATAATTTGAAAGAGAGGAAAAAAGTTTCCTTTGGGTTACACAAAGACAATCCTAGCTCCAGAACCGGTGGAAGAACAACTTCCATCAAACTCAATTACCCAAACATCGTTTGGATCACCAAGACTAACAGTATCAAAATTTGCATTTTCATCATCTGATGAAGCTTCAAAATCTGAAATAGATAAATCATCTGATGATGACTCATTTGTTGATGAAGAATAATCAACACTTTCTAACTAATGTCCTATTGAAGATTTAGCAACTTCTTCTATTTGCAAATAATATGTTCCAACACCTAAAGACTCAAATAAAATTTGAGTTGTCAGATCATCAAACTGTGTCACTGAGAATTTTGACTTCCTTTCAGGAACCAACTTTTGCATTACACCTTTTACAGGTATTCTAGCTTCTGACATGTCCATGTTCAGCTCACCTCCAACATCCTTATAGAAATTATGTCCAAGGAGAATTCCATAAGATGCAAGCACATCTGCTACTAAAACTATCATCTTGATCTTCTTTTCAAGATACGCAGCAAATGCAAACTGTGAATCCTTGATTTTTCCAATCAAGGGTACTTGTTTGTTCTCCAAGGAGAAACAACGGCTAAATTTTTTTGTTAGATTCAAACCCAAGGCAGTAGCTACCTTGGTTGGCATCACATTGTCTGATGCACTGGAATCTATGACACAATTACTTAACTTAAATCCATTAGCAAGTAGGGAAATAAAGAAAGTATCAATATGCCCAGAAGTAGCTAGAGGAGTAGAAACAAGGTTATTTTGCGGTGTCTTAGGATTTGTGGTGGCAGGAATATCTAAATAAATTTCTCTAGATGGATTAGTTCCTTTATCCTTCACAAACTTAACAAGCCTATCAAATTGCTCAAGATTGGCTTTCAAATATTCATCTTCAGACATCTGAATTTTTTTCTTCTTAGCATGATCAATGATGTCAAAAGCTTGGAAAGAAATTTGCAAAGAAGACATAGAAACCTCATTTATAGGTTTAACAAAGGGAACACTAGTCTTAGGAACCTAGAAAATGGCTTTTGGAATAGTAGGAACTGCAGGAAGAGGACGAGGAGAACTTGTTTATTTGTTGTGTCTTTCGGTTGCCAAGGCAAAGGAGAGCCTCTTTTTGCAATTGTAATCGGTGGCTTTTCTTTTTCTAGTAGAGCAGCAACTTGAGCTTGATCAATCTGATTTTGTTGTGACCGCGTAAAGACAACATATGTATCCGTCACCAAGTCTTCATCATCAAATTCATTTGTCATTTGCAACTAGCCCATTTTGGAGTTTCCAGCTTGTTATGTTTATTCATCTTGAAAAATATCAGCATTTTCTTGCATGGGATAATTTGGTTGTGCATATTCATCTTGTTCAGCTTCATAATAGCCCACTGTAGTATTGGTAGGTGGAGCTTCCAAAGCAAGCCTTCCTTGAGGTGCAGGAAGACGATTTTGATTTCTATTTCCATAATAATTGGGGAAAGTCCTACTTGGAACATCCTTATAAGTATTATTATTCGAAACTTGCTTCTTTAAAGCCAAAATTTCATTTGCCAACCTTTGAACCATAGGATCATCAAAATTGGAGTTAGCATTGGAGGCTGAAGATCTTGATGCTTGCACTTTCTTGTTTGCATTCATTCTTATTTCGCTAGCAAGAATCATGCCATCCTCAAGACTTGTAGCTAACTATTGAGCTTTTTCAACATTGGCAAGAGTTTCCCTATACAAAAGAAAACTTACTTTGGGAAGTTGCGTATTGATGAAGAAACACTTTAAGTTATGATTTGTTGGTCTTTCCACCATAGGAATTCTTATCACTAGCTTATTGAATTTAGCTAGGAACTCACACATGGGTTCATGGGCCTCTTTTTGCATGGTTGTAAGTTGTGCCAACAAGGTTTGTGCATCTTCAGTAGGATTGAACCTTTCTTCAAACTTGGTGCGAAGATAAATCCAATTAGTAACCACAGTAGTTGGAAGAGTGTAGAACCATTCTACAGCTACTCCTTGTAAAGTTTCAACGAACAATCTCACAGCAACATCTTCATGCTCAACGCCAAGAACACCACAAACAATGTAAAAGGAAGCAATATGCTTATCAGGGTGTTGCTTGTTGTCACCTTGAAACTTCAGAATATGCTTTCGTGAGACATGAGGAAGTTCATGTAAAGAACCTGTCAACGTGAGAAGACCAAAAGTATTACCCCAAGGTCCAGGAGGTGGAGCAGCCATGATATTTTGTATGGCAGGTACTTGAACTAGAACTCTATGGAAAATAGAAGATTCACTCGGAAGAGGAGATCTTAGTCTTCATGGAGGATAACTTGCAATTCGCTGTAATAGTGACCTTGCTCACAAAGGAGAAGGAAGAATGTTATGTCGCTGCAATAATTCAAAAAATGGATCCACCACTCCTTGCACCCCTAAACCTCATGTATAACTTTTGTTGGCCAGAATGTAGAGTTGAAACAAGAGAGATATTAATAATATCAATACACAAGATCACAATAAGAAACTGAATTTCTTATTCACTTCAATCAAAAGCATGAGGCTTTGATAGCATGCTTAGTTCCCTAGCGGAGTCGCCAAAAAACCGTTGGGTGAAAATTCTATAATCCATTTTTTAACATATTACAAAACCTTGATTTCAACTACAGCTATGTGAGATAGAATCTCTCCTCTCGAAAAGTGGAGGACCCCTTCTTACTACTTACTGAAACTAAGGAAAACTAATTAAATATTCACATTAATGTACACTAGAATAACGATATGGGGGTGTGTCACATTCATGATTCTCTCTTTTTTTAGAGAATATGTTTCACAATTTTAACTTCTTGATGCAATACAACTTCAAACTAAAATTAAGTAGTAATTCCAATATTCCTATCTTGTCAAAGCAAAGACTAGCAATACCAATGTGATAATGATAAACTGTAACAAATAAGAAAAGCTCGCGGAGGCACAAATCATTCCATAGTTTCTGATAATGAATCCTTCAAGATAGTAACTGATGTTGTAAAAGAAGCACAAAGTCTTTTATATAATTCACAATAATCCCACGAACAATATGAATAAATATAAGCACAAAGTCTTATAGAGAATTCACCAATCGTATTCAACAATATCACAATTTCAAGTAATAAGTGTAACTCAAAGTTTACATAGATTTACTAAATATCCCTTTCAATCTCAATTACTAATCACTATCAATTTAATCAAACCACAAGTTAATTGTTCCCAACACAAAGTTTGGTATGCAACTTCACTTCTTTATTGATCAAAAATTAGATTCACAAAAATGAACTCAAAGTTTCAATATTTGTTTCACAATTGGGCAGCACTTCGTTGCAAAAGATAAAAGGTCCATAATACAATAGAATCCTATCTTATTTATAGATGGGAGAGGAGAGCTAAAATAGGAAAATACTAACCAACCTATTGAATTATTCAAAAATGTTGTCCACAAATGTAGGAGAACATATTTGTTTACATGTAATTACTTTTTCCAAAATGAAATGTAAAATGTCAAAGCCTATCTACATAAAGAATAGAAGAAAGCATATAAACTATCTTTGGAGATACAAGAAGCTTTTCATGGTTCCCTACTCTTGGCTTGGAAGTCTTCATATTTCTTCTTTATCTCCTGCATGAATTTCTCATCTGAGCTAACCATATAGTCAATAATGTTATGAACCCTTGTGATTGACTTTCTTGCTGATGAGAAAATCTTCTTACATCTATCTAGATGTGTTTTGAGATTGTCGAGAGAAAGTAGAATATCACACAAAGCATGCATAGAAGTCTTTGAAAAGAATTCATCTTCAACCTACTTCATGATAGCTTCTTTGAAGATTTGATCAATCTCCCTTACCGGGAGGAAGGTATGATTATCATCAAGGAGTTTTCCCGGTAACTCCTCAATTCCATTCACCATGACAACATGATATCCTTTGACATCCTCTTGCATTTGTTGTATGTCCTTGATGAGAGACTTGATAACTTGTATACAGTTTCTAAGGGATTCCTTTACTTACGCATACTTGTCTTTGTCAGGAATTACCCCAACTTCCACTAATTTTCTCAACTTAGTCTCCTTCATTTGCAACCAAAATGTGATACTTTGTTCCATTTCTTTCTACTCTACAGAAAGTGTGCCTTGTACCTTCTCCAATTCCAATTTCATTCTAGCTACTTGTGCAATTTTTTCATCCGCAATAGCTATAAGCTATGAGCCCTACTCAATTAACTCGTCAACAAATTAATACAGTACTTTACCCTTGGAATAAATTTCACCACTTTTTGCACTACTAGTTCCTCAACATTTACCATGGCCATAGGTTGCACATTCTCTAAGGAACCTATAATCTTTCTCAAAACTGATGCATACCACTTAGCTTTATCCTTGTACATATCTCTAGCCTGCTCCATTTTATCAAGCCTACCCGATAATGTAGTTAGGGTCACTTGTGCATCTTCTTTGGCACTAGCATTAGTTACCTTCCCAAGGTGGACCCTAGTTACAGTGTAGACTTCCATATTCACATCACCATATTCTTGTGGAGGTGAACCAATATCCACTATGACCTAATTTGTCTACATGAAGTCTTGAATGAACTATCTCCTCAAGATCCAACTCATCTAGGGAAATCATTTGCTTCTTGCACTTAGATACTTGTGATATCAGCCAAAGGGGAAGAAATGAAATATTCACCTCTTGACTTGCTGCTAATTCTTCAGTAGCAACCACTTCAGTTGGAATGGATGATATTGTAACAATTGGAGTAGTATCAGTCTATTAGTTTTAGACCAGAAATGAAGATAAGAAGAAATAGAAAACAATGAACAACATGACACAGCAAAATACCCTAGGAAAACCCTCCTTCTCGAGGGAGAAAAACCCAGCAAAATATATCCCTTATATATTGAATAAATAAGAGCAGAAATCTACTTACAAGTCAAGCCCTACACAAGGCCAAATTAATACAACGAATAACAGCACCTCTCCTTGATGCAAAGATACAAATGAATATGTTTCTCCTTGAATTCAATCTGCTACTATAAAATGATGATTTTCTGCTACAAGTGCGAACTTCTTCTTGAAAGTGCGAATTGAATTGAGAATGAATTGATGATCAAATGAATGATCTTCACCTTACATATATACCAATCTAGGAAGCCTCTTCTCTAGGTCCGCCCCTAGAAAGAAATAAAAAAATATTATTTGAAAATCAAGGTCGACCTGCCTTGAGTATTATTTATTTTAAGTTTAAAAGATTAATTATGGAGAAAATATCTCCCACAGCTACAAGCATTAACACTCCCTCTTATCTAGGGAGGTATTTTCCAAATATCCTCATCATGGAGTCTCTCGACATGACATCCACAATGGCAACACCCAATTGTGGAAAACTACATCTCAGTCTCAGAGATGTACAAGAGTTCATCATGAAGTCTCTCAACATGGTGTTTCCAAGGAGTCTCTCAACATGACATCCACCATGGCTACTCCCATGTGTGGAAATAAACACAAGTACAAGTTCCCATCATGAAGTCTCTCAACGTGATGTCATCATGGAGTCTCTCAACATGACGTCCACCATGGCTACTCCCATGTGTGGAAAAACACAAGTACAAAGGGTTCATCACAGAATCTCTCAACGTGATGTTGTCATGGAGTCTCTCAACATGACATCTCATCTCAGTTTCAGAGATGAACAAGGGCTTGCACCTCATATTTCTCCATCACAGAGAAATATACGCTACAAGGGTTTTCACCTCATATTTCTCCGTCTTAGAGAAATATACAATATAAGGGCTTTCACCTCATATTTCTCCATCTTAGAGAAATATACACTACAAGGGCTTTCACCTCATATTTCTCTATCTCAGAGAAATATACACTACAAGGGCTTTCACCTCATATTTCTCCATCTCATAGAAATATACACTACAAGGGCTTTCACCTCATATTTCACCGTCTCAAAGAAATATACACTACAAGGGATTTCACCTCATATTTCTGTCTCAGAGAAATATATACTACAAGGGCTTTCACCTCATATTTCTTCGTCTTAGAGAAATATACATTACAAAAAATCTTCATGATGATGTGACTCCCTTTGAAGCTCCAAGTACTTGCATCAACCTCCTAACCTCCTCATCCAAGATTTCCTAAAATGATTTAGAGGAATGGTTTCCAATGCACACCTCTGACACTAGGATTGTCCTTCTTGACCTCATCCCAGATCACTCTATTCTGAATAGGTTTACGGAGCTACCAATGTCAAATATGAATTGACTTTCTTGTGCAATTATGTTCTCTACAGCTGAAGATGTCTTCCAAACACTACAACCTACTTAGTTGACACCTTCACTTCTTCTTTGTGAGTCACAGAACTACCTCTTGACCCCTACCTCATAGATTGCAAAGAAATCCTTTGGAAGTGAAGTCCCCTCTAATGACGAGACTCAGAACCTTCATCCTCTTCTTGGACATGATCTCAACTTGTGTCTTGAATTCTCATAATATAACTCCCTTTGAATATCATTTCCTCCTCTTCGAAGCAGTCGATCGCAATGACAATCTGTATAGGTTCTCCATTGTTTAGTGTCTTCATCTTTCTCAATATTCTTTGTTGATGCAAACTCTCCATTCAAAGCTAACCCAACCTTGTGCCCTCGAGAGATGTCTCCATTGAAGTTATGCACCACCAGCTCAATCCCAAGGTAGCAAGCTATGTCTCCATGTTTGATCGTTTCTCCAGCCAGTATGACTTCCTCACAAGATGCCTCAAGATTTTCCTCCCTTTGAATTCCTTATGCAATCTCTCACCATCCTTTTGTTCCTCGATCCGTCCTGGAAGCATTTTAGAGAGATTAATAATAGTTCATAGAATTAAACTATCCTGAAGAGAAATACCAATGCTAGAAGCATAAATAATTCACTATTCCCAATTGCATGAATTATTATTAACTACATAAAATTTATTCAAGATAAAAGCATAAAATACTTA
>VDFB02381459.1:0-31968 GCA_007258455.2 Sequoia sempervirens | reverse complement strand
TAGCAAATAGTTGCCAATGGCATGTACAAATCTGCTACTCTCCTGCATCTATCGGTTTTGTCACTAACAAAACTATACTTTTTTTTCCTCTTTATTTTCTCAAGATCCTGTTTCAGTCATGTTTGGCTCCAAGGTGTCAAGTAGACCTCAAAATCACCTATAATCTCTGAACAAGTTGTATACTTTGTTCTTCTCTAAAATTCATTGTTTCAAGAGTGTTTCAATTCATATATTTAATCAGTTTGACTCAAATGATAATAGTGGCTTATTGTTGGAAATTGTTGTCATTGATGTCAAAGGCATTTGAAGACCAAGATTGGA
Source organism: Sequoia sempervirens (assembly GCA_007258455.2). Classification (NCBI taxonomy): domain Eukaryota; kingdom Viridiplantae; phylum Streptophyta; class Pinopsida; order Cupressales; family Cupressaceae; genus Sequoia; species Sequoia sempervirens. Next base: position 31,647 of record VDFB02381459.1, on the reverse strand, counting down.
GGTGCAAAATATATATATATATATATATATATATATATATATTATTGCTAAGGCCCGACCCTTAGACTCTTGGCGCCTTCATTAAAATAAATAAAAATTGTAAATTATTTTTTTATGAAGAGGGCCGACCCTCTCAAGTGGTGCGCCCCATTTTTGGGGGTTTATTGTTGAAAATAAAAAAATAAATATAATTAAATATGTTGGCCAACCCCTATTGAAGAGCTCAAGGTAGAAATGAAAGGGAGCATTTAAAAGGAGGAGTTGCATCCATTTGCAAGATATGTGTTGCTTTGAAAAGTAGCCTCTCTTGGTAAGAATATTTAAAGAGCTTGTGAAGATCATTTGAAGGCAAGCAATTCATTGTATATCATTCGTGTAAAGAGCAGAATTAAAAGCCATTTAAGTGCAGATTTTTGAAGACATACGAGCAGATTTTTGAGGCATATGACCGGATTTATCAAAGCTTTATGACAGAATTTATGAAATTGTTTTATGAGATTATAAAGGCAGATTTTGGTGAAGTAGTGAGCAGATTTATGAAGGTGATTCAAGGCAGATATAAAAAGTCGCAAATAAATTATTATATTGTTCATTAGGAGGTTGGTGCCTTCTAATTAAGGAGATCGGAAGGTTGGTGCCTCATTAGAAGAGATTGGTGTCTCTTGCTGAGTTGGTGCTCAGTTGTGGGGATTGGTGTCTCCTGTGGGTTGGTGCATATGAAAAAAACTTTGTTAATGAAGTAGGTTGGTGCCTACAAGAAGATCTATATAAGCAATATTTTGTCGTGGTTTTCTCCTGTAAGGGTTTCCAGGTAAATCGTGTGTTTGTCTTGTGTTTCTTAGTGTTAGATCTTGCATGTGTGTTATTGTTGTGGATAATTAAGTTTTGAAGTATTTGAAAAAGTAAAAGGTTGTTGTTATACTGATTCACCCCCCCTCTTAGTATAATTGAGTGCTCTTCAATTGGTTTCAGAGTGGTTTCTTTTGGAGATAGCCTAACCGCTAGAAAGAAGATCTAAAAGAGCACATATGGCCAGGCAAGAAGGATATGGTTTCAAACAGGGCACCATGGTTTGACGGAACAAGTTATGCCTTTTGGAGCATAAGGATGGAAACCTACTTGAATGCTTTAGGGTATGATATTTGGCAGTTGGTTGTAAATGGCTACATAGCCCCTGCAACTCCCCCAACGGATCAGATAGGAATGAGGGAAAGTGAAAACAATGCAAAATCCAAGAATGCGATTTTGTGTCGATTATCCGAATCGGAGTTTGTAAAAGTTATGCATTGCAAATCAGCTAAGGACATGTGGGATAAGTTGAAAAATATCTATGAAGGAGATGACAAAGTAAAGAAGGCAAATAATTCAAGCTGTTGAATGGAAGGAAATAATTCATGGTGTTAAGGTTACAAGCCTAGAGGATTGTGGGTTAGCAGGGTGTCCAAAGGAGGATACGGTTGTCATGATTGCCTATGGTTGTAAGTCTGCTGATATTGCTAGATGCTTGGGCAGAGTCTTTGGGTGGGGTGTTGTGTAAGTAGTGGGTTTCTCTCACAGTTTTTTGTGGGCTTGTTTTTTTGTTTCAAGCCTTCTGAAGTTATGTTGGGTGATGGGTTTTTTGGCATTTTATGTTTTATGGCTATAGCCATTATATATGTTTCTGGTTTTTGTTCAATCATTTTTTCAAGGTGAGGGCCCCAATAGAACCCTCTTTTAATTATCAAAAAAATTATCAGATGCATAAAATAAACAAAAAATACTAAAATAGTATTGATAATTGATAACTAGAAATATCAAATGAGTCACAGGTTCATGGCATATAATATTACCTCATAGGTTTATATTATTTGTTCTAAACAGGAAAAAAGTCAATGGTCACAGTCAAACTCAAGAGCTAAATGAAAAAAATTCATCATATTGTTCTTCAATGTTCATCAATACCATCAAATCAGCAATTGGTTTATTAGAACCAGATGCAGTTGGACTAGTGGCAATGCCACTTCCACTAGCTCCAGTATGCAGCTCCTGTACAGAAGTTTAGTTTTAGTAATTGTAGATGTTTTGATTTGAAATATTTTAATTTTTGTCCTTTTATATGTTTATTAGGACTGTCATTTGATAGTGAGAGGATGGAAAAACCTCGGATGTACCAAGGAGGCACCCGTATAGCTAATAATGTGGGTACAGAGACCTTAAGGTATCATAGCCCATGCATGCCCTTGAGGAATATTCTCTTACATTATATAATTTAGTATTCAGTTATATTTTCATTATTGATTCCAAACTTCACTTTTCATTTCAAATTTTGTTCTAAAACTTCAGAAAACCAGAAACTTATACATATGAAACTCAAAAGAGAATCATATATTAGTGACCATTAGTCAAATCCGGAGGATGTAGAACCCCTAACTATAGAAAGTTCACTTTGAACCAACAACACACTTTAAGGGCTGAGTTTTGCATATGGATTTCACAACTCTACATGTGTCTTTTAAAGTTTTAGAGGGTCTGTTGGGATGCACTTCCTTTCTAATTAAATTGCTTGCTTATGGGGTTCATACCTCTGTTTGAGAACTCTTACAGCTTGTTTATTGCCACCTCTACCTTAGGCAGAATTTTGCAGGTTGCATTGCGCTATTGGAATATGTTGAACATTTCTCTTTTCGGTAAGCCCCAATAAAATGCTGAACATCTTTAGCTTCAACAACTCATTAACGTTGACCCAATGATAAACTAATTGAAATTAACAGGGATGATTTGCTTGTCAATAGTATACTTGTCAATGTCACAGTTAAGGACTTATGAGTAAGGAGAGAGCAAAAATTGCCTTAACCCACTCTGTCCACAAATGAGTTTACATTGTACTCGACGTAAGTAATTCTATTCAGAGGCAATTGTAGTTGAGTTTCTCGCTCACTCTTTGTTTAGATCAATCAAATTCTCCTTTTTATACCATAGTTCAAAATATTGAGCTCTTTATTAGACTTGACAACAAATTAACATATTTCTGATGCTAGATTCCCTTCAAGAGAGATTAATTTAAATTTTTAAAAATAAATAATATCACTTTCATAATATTTTATAAGCTTTACTCCATAGAACTGCAATCCTGAGATTGGCCATTTGTTTGAACACCTGATCCTGTCAGATGTATTTTTACTTGGTTTCAAGGTCATAGAATGAACTTTGTGCAACTCTAGGGAGAATATGCAACATGAATTATTACATGCATTGATGAACAATGTTATTTTATGGCTCTTTCCATAATGATATCATGCAATGACCGTTCTATCATCTCTGAAACAACACAAAAGCATCGGAAACATAGAATGATTTGAAGAACTAGTAATAGAGCCAAAAATATATCCCTAGCTTTCAAATATAGATAGAAATAGTCATTATCGTTAATATGAAAACCAATGCAAACAATGTTTTCAGTAAAAGAATATGGATGTTGCAATTTCAAACTAAGTTCAATGTATAAATGATCTTAATTGAGAAATGTAAGGATTTCCTAACATGTATGGACTATGTTTAAAGTCGTCCTCTTTTTTGCAGGTGGACAGCTATCTTCTCTTGGTTGGCATACCTTGTTTAGTATTGTCGATCCTGCATATAATCTCATCTCAAGCCTGCATATGGTATTCTCATCAGTTAGAGAGATTAAGGGACAGAATGGATTTCTGCCATCATCAGCATCAACTATTCTCTACTTTTTTAGATGGAATAATTTTATAATACTAAGTGTCCTTGGTTCTTTGATATCCATTTTACTTCTCTTGCTCTGTCTATGGCGGTTGGAGTCTCACATACTCAATCCAGACTCTAGAGATATCCATTCCAATGGAACTGGGGAGTCATCTGAGGTAGCTGAAGAGGAACAAGAGACTGAAGATGTTGAGCATGAGAAGGAAAAGGTTCAATCTACCATTGCAGCTTGGGAAAATCTGCACACTTTACGTGATGCAGGAGATTATGGAGGAGACTTAATTCTTTGTTGTGGCATGAGTAAGGTAAATACTATTGCTTTGGTCATTAATAGTATAATGTACTGTAAAGTGGACCTAGTAAATGTCTAGATCATTCATTGAAGTATGTGAAACAATAAAAGAGAATATCAGGTTTGATTGTCATTTTCACTTAAATAAAATGCAGCATGTCTTACAATTTTATTATTGGAGTCTGTAAAATTGCATATACTTTATTGCATTATCATGAAAATCATGAAGTAATGCATGCACTTTGCAGTGGGAATTTGCTCCAAAGATGCTTTGGTGATAAATGAGCATTACTCTCAGATCATTTAAAAAACAGAATATACAGTAGTTACAACATCAATTTGCAAGCCACATTTCAGATATATGCATTGAAGAAGAAACAGTGACCAGCCAGGCCTACATGGATACCAAACAGCTTGCAATTTATTGCAATAGATTTTCTGTTTGCAAAGATGGTGGAGAACATTCTTAAACTTTTAGTCGATACCTCTTCCATTTCTTCATTTTGTATGTTGCTTAAGCATAGTTACCAAGTTGGAAATCCAGCTTCATATGGGAGGGAAATTTTCCAGAATTCCAGAAACAAATTGGAAAATTTAATTCAGTGAAAAGAAATTTATTTATGTGTAAAAATATTTTATAACATACACACATTGTTTTAAAATTCAGACTTGCCAAAAACTCAGCAGGCCAATATTTTGACTCAGACTCAGGACTCGGAAAACCTTGGCAAATTAAAAATATAAATATAAAATCATAATATAAATTTAACTAAACTGTGAAACACTATTGAAAAGTATAATATTTAATTTAGACAATGCATAACTAGGATTTCTTTTGAAAATATGTTCAAATCCACAACAAAAGGAAAAAACAACAGGACGAGAAAATTCCAATAAAAAGAATGCTGCTAGCTGTGTAGTTTCTTGCAAGTACTTGGCAAAAGATTGGCAAGTAACTCAATGAGAAGATTTGGCTTACAAATTGGGTGAGCACTCACAGACTTTTAAAACCATCCATAAACTTAAGTAAAAAGAAAAAAAATGTTCTCACAAATGGGCTTTGAGACAACAAAGCAAAAAGAAAAGAAGCTAAATGAACTCCCACTCCCAGTGGGACAGTCAAGCTAAATTTGGATGGGTTCTCTAGAGGAAACTCGAGCGCAATAGGCATGGGTTGTCTCCTTAGAGACCACATGGGCACATTCCTGGGAAGCCAAGCAATTTTAATCCCAAAAGCAACAAGAAGCAAAATATTTGGCTCTAGGCAAAGGCCTAAAACTGGCTAAGGAAGAAGGCTTTGAAAAACAAATGGTTGAGGGAAATGCCACCATCATCATTGAAGCTATGCAAAAGTCCAAGACCCCAAACTGGAAATCGAGCAACATTCTATATGAAGTACAGGAAATTCACTTATCCTTTGATGGCATCTCATTCCAATATTATTACAGAGAATGTAACAGGCTGGAAAACTGGTTAGCCAATTAGAGATTTGATTAGTTCCCCCTGATCTCATTTTGCAAGGACAGTGAGGACTTCTGGAAAGGACCCTTGACATTCCTATTTTCTAACAAAATTTCTTTCTGTAGTGTCCCACCCCAGGTGGACACTTGCTAGTACAAATTTTCTGCCTGTGGGTTATGCGTGGTTTGCAAAGTTTTTGATATTGCTTGAGTTTCCCAAGAACTTGCCAGGAAATAAGAAGAAATGCAAAATACATATGCAGATTGCAAAGTAATAAAATGATTATAAATGCAGCAACAACTCAAATCTGACTATACATAGTTTGTATATACATTAAATATTCAAATCAGTTTGATATACTTTCTTTGCAAATACAATCTATCATACCCGGAGTCCATAGCTCTCATATTACTGGTCTGCAAATTTCTGATCAGCATTCATTAATGACATAAATTCCAACGCCTAGCCCAGGAAGTCAGAATCTCCCACATGGAAATGATCTTAAATGATTGCCATGATATATACAACCAAAGTGGATGCGAAATAAAGCCCCAAGATGAATCGCTTTGCCTCCTAGGTTTACATGCCCAGCAAAGCTGAAACTGTACAGCTGATCATAAGCAGAATGGTACGGCCTGTGGAATTCATTGCAGCCCTTGTTTGAGATCCACGTGGTTATGGGTGAAGGTGCTAGCAGCAATAAAAAGTATCGCAGCTCATATGCCCTCTGGTCACAACAAAAAAACTCTAAAAACCCTTGAATTAACTCATCAAAATCTACTACTGAAATCCCCACATGCCATAGAAGAGAAGGCACAGCCAGTAATAAAATATCCTCCAATATTGTAATGTCCCCTTTTCTAGCTTGCATTGTATGATGTTGTCGTTTGTAATAACCCCGACCTGGTGGATCAAGATTATTACTGATTACCCCAAGTTTGACAATGTTATGTGCCAAACTATCTGAGTAAACTATCTTCTGATATTGTCTGAATTGATCTGAAACTTCAATACGCCCTGTGAAAAATAACTCCAAAGCAGTTTGTTTTGCACATATATTCAGACTCACAGCACATAATAAATACTCATACACACAAGCTACTATCATATGCTCAGACCATGCATAAATATGCCACCAGGTTATATATATAACAGATATGTAAGCATACAGAAGCTGTTTTCTGAACTTCAACTATGTTCTGACAATACTATTCACTCATAACAGATCAGATTATATCATGAACCCAATGGTGCATTACAAAGCTTAAGCCAAAACCCAAATGTATAGTAAATGCACAATGACACGACAATGGCAGGAAATGTTTGTTCATTAACTTCCTCATCACATATTGAACACTCACAGATTATGAACATACCCGGCTTAGTCATCTTTGAATAGCGTACATATGCTCTTGGTTGCGCCAACAAACACCAATGTCATGTATATGGGATACAATAAAGAAGACCAATAATACTGTCTGCTGAGCGCTCAGATTGCATTAGACGCCTGTAGAATCTTGTCTTCGCCAGGTCAATAGTCTCCTTATGGAGATAGACATTTCATATGATAAGAACACCTCCAAATGCTTGCCCACACCTTCTTTCCTTTACGCCAGCAAGGATGCAATCTTCGATACCAATGATAGCCGCATCTAGAATGTTGCAATTATCCCCTGTGATGTAGTAAGTCTTGATTCACCTGCATTCAAATATCGTTCCAAGGTTAAGATGCCATGCGAAACCCGCTAACTCATATTGTTGCCACCAGTCAATCTTGAATCTAATATCTGAGACTTCTTAGAAATATTGGCATATAGAGATTAATAATGATGACAGCCACTCCCATGATGAGACTTCCTGTCAAAATCCCGTGATGAGTCTATGCTCCAACGCCAATAAAGGACAACCACTATGTCTACGCAAATACTCCTGAATCCTCAACACTAACAGGAAGGACTCAGAATTGTCTCCCGATACTGCTTTGAGTGATGACGAAGAGACTCTACAGGAGCCGCGATGGTTAGATACATATATCCGCTACCGGTCTTTATGATTAATGTTTGCGCTAGTTGTCAAGGCCCAAACATTAGCACATACACCAAATAATATGTCAACGAAAGTCCATGCGATGAACTATCGACAAATATGCATTCCTAACAAGATGCTTCAAGCGAAACCCAACAGGAAGTGTCGCTCTTATGAACTGAGTCTCAGAAAGGACAAATGTAGAGACGAAATACTTTATATTAGTGACGACCTTAGTAATATTCAATACAATGGTTTAATAAGGCTCGATATCCTTTCCAGATGGCTCTATGTTCGAATGTCGATGATAAGATGTCAATACCCGATATCGGAATGTTCATGCCAAATGAACAAATCAATCGTGCTTCCAGACGTGTAAACAATATCGTGCAATATTAAGAGTTTGGAGCAAATCGGGAATTCATATACAAACTTGCCTGACTCCTCCAAATGCCTTCATCCGTAATAATAATCATCAATGATCTGAAATAACTTCCAACAGAGCCATGGCTAGGTTTTCATCCAGACACGACCAAAACTTTGAGAGTTTTTGTTCTCAGGTTCTCCACTGCCAAAACCAACAACATTCGATTTCTCCGTGATGATGAATCCTTCCCCCATTACTCCATTTAACCTCGTCACCTTTCAGTTGGCCAAACCGATTTGTGTTTATTAATGAATTTATTAAGTATTTAGTGTTTATTAATGGCTTTAATAAAGGCATATGATATAATTAATTAATTAATTAATTAAAAGGTCTTTTTGATCAAATGAAGACCGTTTTAATATTTAATTAATTAAGCCAACCTTTTTTGAACTTATATATAAAAAATGGGGACATCATAGTCCTCCCTTCCAGAGATTGCTTGTCCCAAGCAATCGAATACCAATCTGCTCCTCCATTCTGATAGACATGCCATAAACCACACGATACCTCCAGGTGTAACAATGTACCGGCCATGACAATACCCGGATCCCAAACCAACCTCAGAAACACTGCCTTGCCAATCTGCTGCTGCACTACTCTAATAATAACAACATTATGCCCAAAGTTGTGAAGTAACACATCAAGATCCAAAAGAAACAATGCGCCAATCATGTCAAGGCCAAGATCCCAAATTATCCTAGGTGCATAATCAATCATGCCGATCTGCCATGCGCTGTTGTTATGAACCCAAACATCATATATCCAACTAAGAACCTCACTCCAGAAGAAGCCACAGATACGTCTAATGTCAGAAGATGATAGAAGCTCATCACTATGTCTACCTCCATCATGGAAAGGATAATGCAAATCCCTCCGACTTCTCCAATCAACTGCTGAAAGAAAATGCCATTCAACAGGAGGAACAATGATCATGCATGCCCCATACCTTGGAAGTAGAATAGCTCCATATGCATTATAAGGAAGTAGTGAATCAATAACCTCTCCAAGAGTGTTTGCATGCTCAAACAGATCTGAACCAGCAATGCCACCATTCATGCATACTCCTTCATAAGCTAGTCTAAAGGATGTAAGCTCTACCATGCGAGCCTCTTGAAAAGATAACTCCTCAAACTCACCATGAAAAATCAAAGGCTCAACCAAATCTGCCTTATGGAAATAATTATGTGCATATGAAGACATGATATTAGTGGCTGGTCCACTAATTGTATGCTCAACTTTACAATCACATCCCACAGCTGAAACCCACATATCATTTGCGTCATCAGGATCAAGAGCTTCCTTATCATCCAACTCAAAGAGTGGATTATCTAAAGTCAATTCAACACTCAACTCAAATAGAGGGTTGTCAACAATGGTTGAATATATATTTTTAACTTTTTCATGACCATAAACAACAAACTCATGAGGAAGGGAAAGTAAACTGCTGCTGTCCCAAATCAGCATTTGGGATTCCTCCATGCTTTCTTTGGAGACACTAAACACCATCAAATCTTGATCTTCATCCTGGTCCTTCCAAGTGAGAAGTGGTAGTGTCTCACCTAACTCATCATCAAATGATGTCATCAAGCTGCAAGATGTTTCCTCATTAAGCTCCTCAATTCTTCCATCAATTTGTTCACATTCTATGCAACTTGCATTGTCATTTTGCATCTTGGTAGAGGCTGCTATAGAAGATGCATTTTCTTTTAGTCTTTCCTCCTTTTGCGCTGCCCAAATGAGGCCTTCTAAATGACTGAGTAGAATCAATCCTTGACAATGCCTGAGCTATCTTGTCATTTGTCATCACCAAATGATTGTGCAAGTCTTCCCACGCCAAAGGCTTTTGTTCCCAGCCTTGTATGCCCACGTCTGATTTTTCAACATGTGTAGGAGTGGTGCCAATTTGAGAGTCAATGATCACACTTGAAGATGTATCCAAATCAACCTCATGTTCTTCATCAATTGCTAATACAAAATCAGAGTATGAGCAATCTGAATACTCATGAAGCTTCTCATGGATGACCTCACTACAAGGTTCATGTGATGACAAGGAACTGCCGGCCAAACTTAGGAAATCAGAATCATGTTCATCAATAATCTCTCCATGGGCTGTCGTACCTTGCCTATTGCTTGAAGCTACAAACTCTTCCTTCACATCTTCCACCATGAATGATGGGACAGCGTTGTGGTCAACCAAAGGAGCACCAATAAAACCCATACCTTCATATGATATATCAATTGAAATCTCTATGTCACCCACCATAAAACTCTTGCATTCCTTTGTAGATGCCTCGTGTGTTTCTTCTTGTAAGATTACGCAAAATTCTATCCTTTTTCCTTCATGAACCGAATCTGCCTGTCTATCAAATTCTTCACATAGATTTTTGCAAACCTCACTTGTAGCCATCATATCTACTTCTTTTCCTTGTTCCTGATATGAACTTGGAAACATCAAACTATCTTCATCAAATTGTTCACGTTCCATGTCTCTTGCATTGACTTCTTGCTCTTGCAAAGTGGCTGCAACACACAACTGATTTCCTGCTTTGTACATTGAGTAATGAGCCTCACTCAATTGAAGGCAAAGATCAACAATCTCCCCATCTTTGTCCTCCACCAATTTGACAGCCATGTCTCTATCTCTTAGTAATTGCAAGTAATCATCTTTTATGAATTCCAACGCTTCTTTGATGGTCTAACCAAATGAGGTCTTCAATATGTTTATGAGTATCATCCATCCTTGATAACACTTTCACAATCTTTTCTTCCTTCACCATAAATTGACCTTCCAAATCTTCCACTACAAGAGGCTTTCGTTCCCAATCATCAAAGTGACCTTGACTACCATGTACTAATTTTTCTGTTTTTTCTTCATGTGTAGGAAGCTTTTCGACAACAAAATCAACCATCTCACTTGTGGATGTATTACAATTTACAACCTCTTTTGTAGAAGCCTCCTATGATCCTTCTTGGAAGGATGTTAATGTAACCTTAGACTCATCACAAAATCCTCTCCTTGTATCCTCATATACCACTTCCGCATGTTTCTCAAACTTGTCATGAAGATTTTTGCAAATCTCCTTATACTCTCCTTGTGCAAACAAAATTTGAGTTTCTTCACTTGTAGGTGTGGATGAGACGTTAGAGTGTTGAGATTCTCTTGACAACGAATTTGCAAGACGCTGCAAATCCTGATTAAACTTTTGTTGTGATTGAGAAAAACCATGAGTCATCTTTTGTTGCAATTGAGCAAGGTCTTCCAATTGTTTCTCCAAAGCAAAAACAATTGTCCATCCATAATTCTAGCCATTTGATGTAACTGTAGTTGAATACCCTCAGGCTGGCAACATAGTGGCTCTGATACCACTATAATAACCCCGACCCGGTGGATCAAGATTATTACCGATTACCCCAAGTTTGACAATGTTATGTGCCAAACTATCTGAGTAAACTATCTTCTGATATTGTCTAAATTGATCTGAAACTTCAATATGCCCTTTGAAAAATAACTCCAAAGCAGTTTCTTTTGCATGTATATTCAGACTCACAGCACATAATAAATATTCATACACGCAATCCTTACCCACAAGCTACTATCGTATGCTCAGACCATGCGTAAATATGCCACCAGGTTATATATATAAGAGATATGTAAGCATACAGAAGCTGTTTTTTGAACTTCAACTATGTTCTGACAATACTATTCACTCATAACAGATCAGATTATATAATGAACCCAATGGTGCATTACAAAGCTTAATCAAAACCCAAATGTATAGTAAATGCACAATGACACGACAATGGAAGGAAATGTTAATTAATTAACTTCCTCATCACATATTGAACTTTCACAAATTATGAACATACCCCGCTTAGTCATCTTTGAATAGCGTACATATGCTCTTGGTTGCGCCAACAAACACCAATGTCATGTATATGGGATATGATAAAGAAGACCAATAATACTGTCTGCTAAGTGCTCAGATTGCATTAGACGCCTGTAGAATCTTGTCTTCGCCAGGTCAATAGTCTCCTTATGGAGATAGACATTTTTGTGTGATAAGAACACCTCCAAATGCTTGCCCACACCTTCTTTCCTTTACGCCAGCAAGGATGCAATCTTCGATACCAATTATAGTTGCATCTGGAATGTTGCAATTATCCCTTGCGATGTAGTAAGTCTTGATTCACCCGCATTCAAATATCGTTCCAAAGGTGAAGATGCCATGCAAAACCCGCTAACTCATACTGTTGCCACCGGTCGATCTTGAATCTAATATCTGCGACTTCTTAGAAATATTGGCATACAGAGATTAATAACGATGGTAGCCACTCCCGTGATGAGACTTCCCAATAGAATCCCGTGATGAGTCTATGCTCCAGCGCCAATAAGGACAACCACTATGTCTACACAAATACTCCTGAATCCTCAACGCTAATAGGAAGGACTCGAAATTGTCTCCCGATACTGCTTTGAGTGATGACGAAGAGACTCTATAGGAGCCACGATGGTTAGATACATATGTCTGCTATCGATCTTTATGATTAATGTTTGCGCTAGTTGTCAAGGCCCAAACATTAGTACATACACCAAAAAATATGTCAACGAAAGTCCATGCGATGAAGTATCGGCAAATTTGCATTCCTAACAAGATACTCCAAGTGAAACCCAACAGGAAGTGTCGCTCTTATGAACTGAGTCTCAGAAAGGACAAATGTAGAGACAAAATACTTTATATTGATGACAGCCTTAGTAATTTTCAATACAATGGTTTAATAAGGCTCGATATCCTTTCTAGACAACTCTATCTTCCAGTGTCGATGATAAGATGTCAATACCCGATATTGGAATGTTCACTCCAAATGAACAAATCAATCGTGCTTCCAGACATGTAAACAATATTTTGCAATATTAAGAGTTCAGAACAAACAAGGAATTCATATACAAACTTGCCCGACTCCTCGAAATGCCTTTATCCGTAATAATAATCATCAATGATTTGAAATAACTTCCAACAAAGCCATGGCTGTGTTTTCGTTCAGACACGACCAGAACTCTAAGAGTTTCCGTTCTCAGGTTCTCCATTGCCAAAACCAACAATATTCGATTTCTTCGTGATGATGAATCCTTCGTCCAATACTCCATTTAACCCTGTCACCTTTCAGTTGGCCAAATTGATTCGTGTTTATTAATGACTTTATTAAGTATTTAGTGTTTATTAATGGCTTTAATAAAGTCATATGATATAATTAATTAATTAAATAATTAAAAGGTCTTTTTGATCAAATGAAGACAGTTTTAATATTTAATTAATTAAGCCAACCTTTTTTGAACTTATATATAAAAAATGGGGACATCACATTGTTAGCCTATTTATCCTTGGTTTCGTAGGCTAACCAAGGCTTTTAAGGAATCTTGAGGATTTTTGGCCTAGGCAATTTTCGTTGTAGGTCAATCCGGGGCGTTTGGAGGCAGTTTTGGCATACTAACTATTTTTAGGAAGTCATTAATGGTACTAATAGTAATTCATTAGGCAGGCTGTGATCTCCAGTGATGGTGTCTTTTCAATGGAAAATTGGTTATTATCGTCAAATGATTTTAGTTCCATTGGTTTAATTCATCTCTGCATTAAATAAAGTTTCAATTATAAAGTTAAATTTAATTATTTAACTTTATTATTGTGAGTCTGAAGTTAAGTGGGAAAATGAATAGTAAAAGGGGCCCCTTATTTTAAAATACATGAGATATCAAAAAGGCAATAAGGAAGTTTATGTTTTATCCCACATTGGTTAAAAGTGTGAATGACCTCTTATGAGAAGCTTATAAAAAGTGTTGCAAGGGCTCACTTTTAGCCATGCTTGGTATATGCTTGGTTTATTATTTTTTGGAGAATTGGGAGCTTTGGCTTTCAGTAGGTTTGAGGACGAAAACCCTCGAGCTTGGAGGTAGTGGATGGAGACCCATTGTCCATTGGAGATATCACTCAGGTCTCACTTTGTGTCTCAAAGTCATATTTCTGGTTGTCCAATCTGATTGTAAGTTCTGTGGCTAGGATTGAATATTTCTGTTGTTATTCTACTGAAGATTTTAAGGCAATATTCATATTTAATCTCTATTTTAGTCTGATACTATATGATTTTCAGTATAATCTGTTGGATAAATAGAAATCAATTTGCATGCAAATTGTTTGTTAAATTTTTTGTGGAATATTTGGGAAAAAATTGGGGCAAATATCCATAGAGGATGTTTCAGTGGTATCAAAGCTAAAAATCTTGCCCAGAATGTGAGGTTTTTATGAGTGATAGAGACAGTTTTGCAGAAGTTTGAGGACAAGAATTTGTGAAGTTTTTGTTGGAGACAAATTTTTGAAGGCATTATTGTGTTCTCAGAAATAATTGTTACCTTGGAAAATCGTGGCTTTTGTGTGCAAATTGTGATTTTTTCCTCAAGCTTTATTTTAAAGCATAGATCATAACACCTAGTGTTATTCCTAGTAGGTGCGTAATTCATAGGTGGATATTTCAATGAAGTCAAGGTAATATTCAAAGATTTGACAAACTGTATTTCCTTAAGTATATTTCTAGCGTAGTGTTTCAATTTATTCGATTTTTGTCGAAAGATAGCAATCTGGATGCAGCTTGTTGAGAGTATTCGAATACTTGCCAGATTCAGATAAGACAAATTTGGAGAAAGCTCAACAAATAAGACAAAATTCAAATAAAGACATTTAGAATCAGTCAACAAAAGATTTGCCTTTCTCCTATCGGGAGCTGCTTGGGATAAAACAAGCAAATACAAAATAGAACTGGAGCCAACGCAGTAAGCCAATATTAAATCAATTTTCATTGAGAGGAAATCGTGGCACATAGACAACCTTGAGTATCCTTAAAGGATCGATCACTTTGGAGTTATCGGGCCTTGAAGTGTGACGTGGGTGGTAGCAGGTCAAAGGTCCTACGTGGAATCTGAGATAAGACAAGAGGTGTATAAAACAAGAATTCTCTTGCCATCGAATATTAATCATTCCAAAGCTACGTCTGGGCGGCATAAATATTTCCTAGTATCATCGAGAAAGACAGAAGAGACCATGACGGGAGTTGCCTGGTGATGTCCTACATTGTATCAAAGTATTCTGGTGGATTTAGCACTTGAATCTATAACTGATTATTATTTGGGAAGAATCGTGGTCAACTATTGGAGTCACCAAGTATCACCTGAAGAAAAGATCGAAGCACAAGAATGATAGATTATTGCCCAAGTCGCATCATATCAGGCAGATTTCTGAAGACGAGTTTGAGGGAAATTCGACTGTATATGTTCATCTTTCATCTTGGCATCAACTTCCAGGTTCTTATGCCATTTTAGCTGTATCACCATTTCATCTAGTTGCATTTATAAGTTAGTTGAGTCTGCATTTTTCCATCAGTAGAGTTGTTGTCAATACTGCCATATTATTATTGTAAATCAGATTTGCTATACCAATTTCATTGCACTGTCATTATAAAGTCATCCATGGTCAATGGCAAAACATTTGTAACTGATAAGGGATGATTGCATTCAATAAATGTTGAAGTGGGCAGCTTGCACATGAACTGTTTGACTAAATGTCTACTGCTGTGGCTAATCAATACATACATTTACAGTCATTGTAATCAGTCATAAAGGAGTTTGGAGGCAATACATTGAAGATAGGAGGTTGCACTTAAAGTGTTTGATAAAATGTTAGTGCTGTAGCTGAATAATCACATGAATCTCAGTCATATAGTTGCAAGGGAAATTCATAGCCCACTTGCATTTACATTCGTATTGCATTAGTAGTCTTTGAGCATTGTTAGCTAAGCCATTACATGCATTCATTGACATCATTCAAGAGAAAACACAAAAAGAAACTACAAACTGCAGTTGGCGAGTTTATACGCAAACTGTTTGACAAAATTCCTAAGAGCCAAAACAGAAAATTTTGCATGGGCTCTTACAGTGGTTCTTACAGGGTCCAGTAAATAAAATGAGACACTAGCAGATCTAAAAAGTGTCATTTTCTCTAAAGAATTCAATGATACATTCAATGGTGAACAACTAAGGGTCTTGCAGAAAGAAAAAGAAATAGGAAATTAGCTCTATGTAATTGGATTACAATTGAAATCCATGAAATTTCCTAATGATGTTCTCTCTAAGTTGGAGGAATTAGACACATATTTGTCCAAAGTAGATCAGGCAGATTGGAAGCTTCTGAATTGGGCTTTGCAACACTCAATGCTCACTTTGGTCCTGTTGGCGTTTAAATTCGCACCTATGGAATGCGTATTTGAAACGGACAGCTATGCACAGATAAACTGCTCTTCAAATTAGGAGGGGAAGCTCCCTCTTGCTGATGGTATTTAAGAAAGTAAACTAAAACTAAGTTACCTATCTTTTTTGATCAGCTAGAGCATAAGGTTTATAAAACACAAATGTCGCAGCTGAGATTTTTTGTTTAAGAACTTCAACTACGACTAACTTAAACTAAAGACGTTTCTAACTTCTCAAGTAATAAGCAGAGCAAGAGAAACTAGAAATGAACAAGGTAGATTTTTGACAAAATACTTCGATAAACTCTTTCTCAACGAACATCTACACACTTCAATGTAAGTTGAAATCAAGATCATAAAAGTAAAACACCAATAACGGAAATCGGAGATTTTATATCAAGGCAAAGGAGGCTCATGATTTTATTACTCGAACTTTTGGAACAAAACTCACTTCTAACATGCCTGGAATAAGAAATTGCAGCTAAAGAGGCTTGCAATCTTATTCTTACACAATAGAAACAACAATCACACTAACTCCTTGTTGGCTAAAGAGGCTCAACAATTTGCTATCACAACACAATTGAACGACACTTGAATAACAAATAGAAGGCAAAATAGGCTCAGCGTTTTGTTATCACTAGCATGGTTCCCAACACAAAGTGAACTAAAACTGAATAACAACTTGCTGCAATCAGGCTCGCAATTTGCTAACACAATAATCGTTAAAGAAAACTAATGAGCAAAGGCTCTTATTTATAGAGCAAGCAGAGGAGTAGGGAACCCTAAAATCTCCTTGCTTTCACAATCTAGGGCTTGCTCAGCAAGCAAGCTTTATTACTAAATCTAGAAAGAAGATAACATCTAAAACCCTAGAGAGCAGAAAAAGCGGGAAACGCCAACTATTACATCTTATCCTCTTTCTATCCTCAAAGAATGGATAAGGATTATTCCAAGAATAGAAAGAAAGCGGGAAAGAAAGCGGGAAAGAAAGCTTCTAGAAGAAAGCTGTTTTAAAGCTCGATCACATCCGCCAGGAAATTTGAGATTGTGTCCCGGTTCGGTGCATCTATGCCCTTAATAGCAAAACACCGCTTTTCAAGAATATCTTCAGCATCTGCAATAGATCTGAGGAAATCTTCGACATCACTAGCCGCTTTCTCAAACCCTGCTAACATCATTGAAATATGACTTGGCAAAGTCTTATGTTTTTCTTTCATTCACTTCGATACAATCTTCTTGCTAAATTTATCTTTATGCATATTCCATATCCTTTCGCATTCACCCTTTGAGAGAGTAACGCTTTCAAGCCATGGGGGAATGGAAAAACACTTCTCAATCACATCAGGCTTTATATTGCAAATCAATCTACCATCTGCTGACTGGATCTCCCTAGTAGCCGGGTTGTAATGCTTAATGCAAGCGATTACGAACTCAAGACTCTGAACTGATATAGGGATTGACGTTGCTGCGAAGAGTCCGGAATGTCCTAGGTTCTTGATTGAAGTGTTGCCTACTCTCTCCAAGGCATGCAAATCGAACACCGGCTTGATATGATGCAAATCTGTCTCAGCCGTTTTGATGTAATTGTGAAAGAGAGCTGATTGAGTCTTGAAAACGTTGAGAGTGTACTCCATTTCGGAAAACTTGAAGAATGATTGTAAACTGGCCCTAGTTCTGACAAGTTTTGAGGGATTTCTATTTTTAGAATGCTGATTTTTGTGTTCCAACAAACAAATTTTTGAGAAATTTTTCTGAGATATGGGTTTTGCTCAGAATTTTGATGCAAGACAACCCAGATCGTCCGTTTTTGAAAATTTTGAATTTTGCCTAAAAAAGCAACAAACCCTAATTTCTTCAAATTTTTCGAAAGGCTAGCACTGGGTTTGTTCGTAACAAGATTAGAAATGGACCCAAGTTGATTAAATTTGCAAAACCGACGTTTGATCGAAAAAGCAGCCAACCCTAGGTTTTGAAATTTTCTTGAAAAAAAGCTGTGATATGGGTTTTCTTCAGAAGACTGATTGAAAAGGACCCAGATGGTTGAAATTTGAATGCACTGAGGTTTTCACTGACATGCAAAATAAAAGCACTTGCTGCAACTTGATGAAGTTCTTGAAAAATTCTTCAGAAGATTAAGGCAAAAAGACCCAGATGACAGAAGAAAGGAAAGCCTTGGCCTTTTGCTTGAAAAATTCGATCTTCTGGAACAAAAAACTTGAAAAAGCAAGGGTTTATGCTTGCTGGTCTGAAAAATCTGATATAAAACCAGCAACTATGGATTCTTGAATCACAAAAATTCTTCAAACTTGCTGCTCCAACTTTCTCCTTTGAAGGCTACCTGCAAAAATAATGAAAAATACATGAAAGGATGATGTTAAATAGACTTTAGGGCTTTGGATTAGGTTTTGCTTTCTTTGCTTTTATTTCCAAAACCCTAAAACTCAGTCTCTTTGAACTTGGACGCCATTCTCCACTTGCAATTTTGAAACCTTTTGAAAACTTCGAAAAATATTCTAAGGCATGAACATTTGGGCGCCCTTCTTCAACTGGGGCGCTCACTTCTTCCAGTGTTAGCCAAAATTTTGATATTTTCAAATTTCCTTCATTTTAACATACTACTTCGCCTTTGATTTCCCGTTGACAGATTGACCCGACAGGCGAGCTGAAGGTTTCATGGCGAAGTTTGATTGATTCTGAGAAAGAAGTTCTAGAGGCACCCTTGGCAAAATCCTTCATCTTGACCTCCGAATTCATGGGAGCCTTTTCCTTCCAGGGGCGCCCATTTCACCCAGAGATAGCCATTTTCATGATCTTCAAATTTCTTCATTAAATCCCTTTCTACAGACGATCTCGTCAAATCTGGAGCCCCGGGCATCGGATCCACTGCCTATTATGCTCATCGCGAAGCTGATGAAGAATGAGAAGGGGTCTTCTGGGACGAACCTTGCCAAAAAGTGAATTCAAAGTCTCCAAAAGTTTGGGCGCCCATCTTGGTTGGGGGCGCCCATGTCCACCAGACTTAGTTTATTTTTGATCTTTCTGTGTTTGCTTCCGAAACTTCGTTCTCAGCCTTCGTCGAACCTTAGTTTCAGCTCCTCGTATCTGGTGACTGCGAACTCTGATTGAAGTGCTAGATATCTCGTTTGAAAGCTGGATCAATTGTGAAGAGATCTCGTTAGATACTTGTTTGCAAATTCATCTGTTAGATGCCCTAAAAACTTGGGCGCCTTTCTTCACTGGGGGGGGCGATATTTTTTCAAATCCTTCACTCTGTTTTCCGTGTGAATCCCTCCTGTTCATCGTCGAATCCCGGATGACTGAATGATCTGTTGACTGCGCCGTTGGATTTGCTGCGAAGTTGACAAAGAACTGAACAAATTTGACTGAGGCTTGAAACCCTAATTTTATCATATGATGCCCCAAAAAGGTGGGCGCCTTTCTTCCACAGGGCGCCCAAACTCAGTGTAAGAAAATTTTCATGAATTTCCAATTTTTTTTCTCGTTCTTCGTGCATGTTCATCATTTCATCTTCTGTCGAATGCTTTGAACGTTGGATCTGACGCCTGACAGCCGGTTGACCTCCATTGATGACCTTGGAGCTCCAGATATGCTTCTGAAAAAGCAGAATAGACCCAGTAGGGCAAAACTGACTATTTTGAGACTCTGACTGCACCAGCCTGATATGGACGTATTTTGAGCCAATCAAAATCAGTTTGGACCCTGTCGGACCAACTTTCTATTTTTAGAAATTTTTGCCAGTATCCGTTTCGAAAGAAACCCAGAGAAACCCAGAAAACGTTACTAAATTTAGAAATTTTCTAAAAATAGCAGTTTTCCTAAAATTTAGGGATGAAAAACTGAGATTTGGGTTTTGTCGGTTAGTTGCTCTGAGTAGACCCAGATCGTCAGATTTTGGAAATTTTGAGTTTTTACCCCTCATGCAAGACATGCAAACCCAAATTTTGACCTTTTTGACTAATTTAACAAGACTTTTACTCATTTCTTCAAAATGTCAAGTGTAACAAAAATTTTAATTTTGGGGTACAACAGGTCCAGCACAAGTTTATGGAACATCCTTGTGAGGAGGTGAGACTTGTAGTTGCTTCTTGTCACAGTGAAATCATAAAAATAATAGCTCTTGTGGCACCCTATAACAATGACATATTGAAGAAGGCTCTACATTTGAGTGTGGAGAGCCTATATGGGTTACATGATGTCAAAGCCCCTACTTTTGGTAAGAGGGCTAAGATTTTAGAAATCACGGCAAGAACCAAATCATTTATCATTTTGTTGGATCTCAGATGTGATAAATTGATTCTTCAAATGTTTCAATGCTTCCTAACTGAAATTAGGAAGCATCATCCAGACAATGTGAGGGTTTGTATGCAAACTATTATGTCCTTAATCTTAGATGAGGATGATGATATCTGCAAGCGGTTGCAATCAGACTTGTTGGCCATTTGGAGAAAGGAGCATAATATCTCACCTATGGCTTATGAATTCTCAAAAGGGCTGATTGAGCACAAGATTGAGGGGTTCAAGAAACAGATGTCTGAAGATGAATTAATCTCAATGGGCTTACAAGTTACAGGGTCTTCCAAAAAAAGTAAGAACTAAATGAGAAGGGAGCAGATTTGTTTCACATGTTAGGGGTCTTGGACACCTAATCACAATTGTGGGGCTAGTAAGGAAGATAAGTCAACCAAAGAAGTTTGGATCAGCAATGAAGAGGATAGATACCAACATATTGAATCAATTGCGGCTTTAGGTAAAAGTTACACAAGTTTCTTTGTAGGTAATTTGGAGATTATGCTTGACAAACCAGGAAAGGTAATGGCTTCTTTTGATGATCCTATGGGTAACAAAAGATATCAAAAGCTGATTCGTTGATGGTGAACAACAGTCCTTATGCACTTGTTTGTCATAAGATATCAAATATGAATTTTCGAATAGATATGGATTTGGAAAATCACCTTGCATATACTCAAGATTGCAAGCCTAAGCATGAGGATGTCTACATTTTTTCAAATCTCTCACAAGGTATGAACTTCCCCTATTATTTGAAGATTGGCATTAAGAAGGAGCATGAGGTATACAAAGTTCTTGTTTGCACGGATTTACCAAGAAGTTTGAATGAACATGGGAGTCATACCATTGAAGAGTTGACAAGTAAATGGTTAGCAATTGATCACACTCTCTCTCTAACCAATAAGAAAGCATTATATTTGTTGCATGAGCCATATTCTAGCAGCCTACAACCAATTGGGAATGAATTTTCAGATTTGGTTCCTTGGCCTCCATCTCACATTTCAATGTATGGAAGTTTTCCTATGATTCTAATCATCAAATTTTCAGATCATGCAGTGATGATAACCACTGGTTGTATAGATTTGAGTGGACATAGTGATCTTTACAGCACTTGGGAAATGGATGTTGATGAGAATTTACCAGTCCATGAGAGCAAAGGCATTCGGGAAGTGAGTATAAATCAGTTTTTTAGACTTGTTGCTGCTGAAAATCGTGAAGGGATGTGTGTGATTACATTTGGAGATACACTGAAAACTATTCCTCATTTCATGTTGAGTATGCTTAATGACATAAGAGATTCAGGTACATACATGGGTGACAGGCTTGCACTTAATAGTAGAGTTTTAGTTTATGTTTATATTAGAGTGATGCAGCGTCAGAATGGTGGTTCCCTTTTGAGGTTGATTTGGAATCCTGGAATCACTTGGGTTTGCAGTTCAATAGTTGAGGATGAGGAAGCCAATGTCAGCTTACCGGGTTCACTCCCATGGTGTTCCAGTTTAGTTTTTTTGGAGAGCAGTTACCTGAGGAGTTGACAGAGATGGTGCAGTATTTGGTTGCTCTACTTACTAGTTATCAGGAGGTCTCTTGTGTTGGCATTCAACAGAGCAGTGCTTTCAGCGGTTGGTGCTATCGATCTCCTAGGTTGACTTGGGACCCTGGGATCATACTCAATTTCAGTTTGGTTCAGCATAGTGATCTTGGGGTAGCATTGGAATTGCTTGAGGACAAGCAATTTTGGGAAGGGAGGACTGTAATGCTCCATTTTCTAGCTCGCATTGTATGATGTTGTCGTTAGCCTATTTCTCCTTGGTTCTGTAGGCTAACCAAGGCTTTTAAGGAATCTTGAGGATTTTTGGCCTAGGCAATTTGCATTGCAAGTCAATCCGGGGCGTTTGGAGGTAGTTTTGGCATACTTACTATTTTTAGTAAGTCATTAATGCTACTAATAGTAATTCATCAGGTGGGCCGTGATCTCCAGTGACAGTGTCTTTTCAATGGAAAATTGGTTATTATCGTTAGATGATTTCAATTCCATTGGTATAATTCATCTCTGCATTAATAAAGTTTCAGTTATAAAGTTTAATTCAATTATTTAACTTTATTAATGTGAGTCTAAAGTTAAGTGGGAAAATGAATAGTAAAAGGGGCCCCTTATTTTAAAATACATGAGACATCAAAAAGGCAAAAGGAAGTTTATGTTTTATCCCACATTGGTTAAAAGTGTGAATGAGCTCTTATGAGAAGCTTATAAAAAGTGTTGCAAGGGCTCACTTTCAGCCATGCTTGGTATATGCTTGGCTTATTATTTTCTGGAGAATTGGGAGCTTTGGCTTTTAGCAGGTTTGAGGACAGAAACCCTCGAGCTTGGAGGCAGTGGATGGAAACCCATTGTTCGTTGGAGATATCACTCAGGTGTCTCACTCTATGTCTCAAAGTCATATTTCTGGTTGTCCAATCTGAATGTAAGTTATGTGGCTACTATTGGATATTTCTGTTGTTATTCTATTGAAGATTTTAAGGCAATATTCATATTTAATCTCTATTTCAATCTGATATTATATGATTTTCAGTATAATCTGTTGGATAAATAGAAATCAATTTGCATGCAAATTGTTTGTTAAATTTTTTGTGGAACATTTGGGAAAAAATTGGGGCAAATATCCATAGGGGATGTTTCAAATATTGATTCTTCGAACTTTTGATTTTTTATTGATAATCTTCAACCCTCTGTAAATTTATGAAGACAATCACTTTTACATTTGCTTAAACTCCATTGATGCTCAGATGTGACCTCCGTATGAAGCCACCAACACAATCAAAGAGAGGCTACGTTCTCTAAGATTGAAGTTACAGTGAAATCCTAGGTTTCTTCTCCAAGGCCAAAGCTTCTTCAGAATAGACAAAATGTTGAATGATTCAAGAATGAATGAAATCCCTTTTCAAAAGCCTTTATATAATATTTAATTTGCATTTGGCTTCATCTCATTTAATTTCACTTTAATTTCATTTACATTTCCCTCCATTTGGTGCACAATATAAAGTATACTTTATTAAACACTTATATCTCCCTTTAAATAACACTTTATCACTTATAATAGAGTATATTTTAAAAGCATTTAATATATCATCTCTTAAAGTGGGCCCCCAATATAACTTAAATGCACTTTAAATAATCAACTTCAGAATTCATTAAATCACCCCCTCATAATAAATTCAATTAAATATTTAAATTATGTGCACTTTTTAATTAATTAATTATTATTATTAAAGTACAACTTTAATAATAATAAAAATGCCATAACTTCCACAATAATGCATATAATTCAATTTCGTCTGCTCTAGGAGGTAACCCACTACATCCACTGCGCATCCAACTGCCTTACTAAAAATAGTAAGGGACCCTCTCTAACATCCACTGACTTACTATAAATAGTAAGTCCCTCAAAACGGAACCAAAGTCCCCTGAATATCAATGCCTCAGAACATACGAGGGATCTAGAGAGATAAACACTTACAACTGCCACCTAAAGAGCTCCATAACGCCCAAACTAGACCCTCTAATCCACCACACTAGCCTACGAGGGTCAAATGATAGGCTAATCCTTTGAACTCTGATGCTCACGAAATTGGGGACATTACACTTTCACAAAAGCCTAATCATTTGGCCATCCCCAGGATGGATTTAGAAACATCACATTAGGGACTTCATTGGGAGCACAGTCTAGAAAAGCAAGAGATCTAGTGTCACATCCCATCATGTTTCACAAGTTTTGGGATAATCATTGCCCTCTCTAACAAAATGCCACTAAAGTTGTCTCTGTAAAGCTTGGAGCCTACTAACTTTCCATTAAGATACTAGTGGCTGAAATTCATCATGGATTTCGCAATTTAGAAATATGCATCATAAATCCACCTCTCAATCTCATTATCATGGATTGTGTCTTCCACTCTTAATAATGAATATGTAAGTGGTTGACATAAGAAAAGGCCAAGCCCAAGTAACTTCCTTTATCTTGTCCTTTATTACATTCTCTTCTATGTCTAAGAGTTCCTTCCTACTCCAGTTATTAGCTTCTTCCCTATCTCTGACAATGGCTCACCAATATATATGTGTGTGTGTGTGTGTTGTCTTGTGATCATTAGAGCTTTGTTACAATTGTGTACTTGAACCATGGTAGTCCTATGGTTGGGCCAATATTGAACCACCACTCTTGAAAATTTGGTAAGAGTTTGAGGTCTAGTGGAACTTGAAGAAGTTGATCCTGGTGGAATATTGGTGAGGTTTTGGATTGTTGCATGTTTGAATCTAAGAAAGTTTTGTGCCTATCTATCTGTGTCAAAGACCCTGGTCCTGAGTGGAGGATTGGATGCACTTGTTAAACTATAATACCTAGTAATCATTGTAAATGTAGATGAAACCCAAGGTGGAAATTGTAATTTATATCATTGTTTCATTTTTTCCTTATCAATTAGGGTATGATCAATGTCTCGTTGAGAGTGAAAAGGATCATTCAAATCTAGTTTGTGATCAAATTCCTTGTATAACTCTAAGGTAAGGTTACAAGGTTTTGATCAAACAAACCCTAGCCAAAGAGAAATGTTTAACTCTGAAGGAAACATTGAACAAACCCTTTCCAACAACTCCCAAACAAAATGTAATCACAAGATTTGTTTACAACTAACAACCCTACTAAGTTTTCATTTTCAACTAAAATAGAATAATCATTAGTAGACAGTACTTAACTAGATTAACATCCCAAATCATCTTTACATCCCACGATCCCAACACTAAGATATCAAGAATCATTACACAAGAAGATAATGTATCGTGTAGGCTTATTGTTGTAGAAAGAGTAAAGCATCATTAATACCACAAACACTAAACTCAACACTAACAAGATAATCTTGACAGTCTTAATACCTTTGCATTGTCTCATCAACTTTAATATAGAAGCCCAGGTTGTCACAATCACAATAGTATAAAATATTTCATAGAAGCCTGTACTTCTCTGTGACAAACATCAACTTTAATGTTTTAGAGTTTCAAAAATCATTGTTTAAAGTGTTTTTGGGTGTGTGTTGTCTTTTCTCGCCTGTGGGAGGACTTGGGAGTGCTTGGGAGCACCTTGGGTTCTTTGTGGGTACACGGTACACTACACCTACCCACAGAGAACCCAAGGTGGTTGGGATGCTCCCAAGGCACTCCCATCGTCGCTTCACTCCTAAGATGTTCTAAAGCGGGCACGAGCCCTCCAACAGGAGCACCTGATAACATAGACTTAATTTTAATGATAGATGACAAATTTATTTTTTGTTAGTTGCATTTTTGATAGGTTGTCAATTGCTCCCTTAATTTAATGACGTCATCTGTCAACTTGCAAAGCATACTATATTTGCATCATAGGTACAAAGTATGTTATCTCTATGAATGACCAAAGCATGGTAGTGCCAAAAGAGCATTAAAAGCAATACTATTTTTCAATGATTGTTTACAGTGTGTCCAAGTGTGACATTTTTATGAATTCAATTGCATTTTAAAATTGGCATTTCAGGTCTCTCTCTCTATTGGACCCCTCATCAAGGAATATCTTCAAATCATGGTAGCATTCAAAATTCATAAAATATAGAATCACATAAATATATAAAGTTGCAGGAAATGTATAACCTAGCTTGCATCCTATAATGTCCCCTTTTCCTAGGCAGTTGACAAATGCAATGGTTAGTCTACCAACTAGTCCCCATAGGCTAACATGGTGTTTAGGGGATCCCTTTGACGGTAATTTGTGGCTCTTTAGCGGGCCTTTTGGTATTCATTTCAATATTCTTCAGCTTAGTGTTTTAGCTTATTTGTGGTGTGCCTTCTGGAGGCCATTCTAGATGTTTTTACCCACACTTACTATTTTTAGTAAGTCACTTGGTCATATTGTTCATACTTACTATTTATAGTAATTCATGGTTGGATTAGTTGCCATCACGTCTATATTTGGAAAATTTTGATGGATCACTCCCACGAGTTGGTGTTGGTATTATTTGGGGAGTTGATGTTTTAATTATATTATTAAAGTTAAATTTAACTTTAATAATATTATTTATTATTGATAACTTTATAATATGGCATTATAAGAAGTTAAGAGGTGATATGTGGCATTTAATGAAGTATTATATTTTAATGTTACTTTATGAAATATCATTAAAAAAGCAAATGTTATTAAATGCCAACAAAAGCAAATAATATTTTAAAAAGGTTATTCGGCCAAGTGGGACGTGGTAATTGGAGAAGTATAAAAAGCAAAAGTTAATGCTTTTTCAATTATTCATTGATATTTGTGTAAATTTGGAGAAGACTAAGCAAGGGTTTGCTGGTTGAGAGTTTCAACTTTTCTGAGGATGAAATTCTTCGAAAAAGATAGTGTTTGCAGGTGTGAAAGATCACCCAAGGGCACTTCATAGGATAATCTCATTCAGGGGTTATCATTGAGCTTCATTGAATCCAGAAGATATTCAAATCAGACATTCAAGGGAGAATCATATAGATTTTGGTAATTGTTGATGTTCTTTGTTTCTGATCAAAACACTATCAGCTGGCACGTGGGAATCATTGCAGGCCGTACAGTTTTGAGCAGGCCATACCACCTACAATTGGGGCGTGAGAATTACCTAGGGTCAAACGACTAGGTCTTTGACTTGAAAACACCTCCAAAGTGGGTGTCTAGGGCATAGGGGAAGTTTGCATTAGTTTCAAGGTGTGGTTGTCAGGCATTGAGAAGTGGCATCCCATTTTATGAGTTTCCAATTTGCTGTTAATTCAATTTTCAGACCTACAATATTACATTTTGTAATTCGGGTATGATTCCAACATATTTTCTTTAAGCAATAATCAAATCTGGGTTATTTAGGTTATTTATTACATGCATTTACTTGGTGTTTATTTATTTTGCAAATATTTGGATTTCCTACATTACCTGGCAAAAACACAATAAATTCAAAAAATATTTAAAACAAAAGAAAGAAAACTCAGAACAGGAGGGGATATTATACATCCCCCTTGATATTTCCTTCATTGATCTTTCCATGCACGTAATGTCTACCAATTATAGATCAACTGTGCTTCTGTTATTAGTATTAATAAAATATGGATCTGTAGATTCTATTGGCTTGACTTGCTACCTACCTTTTTTCTAGGCAATTCTTTCCTTCCCTTTGTTTCCTTTTGAAACTGGAAGCTCTTCTATTAGGAAATGCCTACTACCTACCTTGTCATAAGCAGACCAGGTCATGTAGATATAAGAGAGATGCCAAAATTTGACCACTTAGGAAAAAATAAATTAAAAAAATCTAAACCAAAGCATGCTTATTTTCCAAAAATGATGTCCTTATTAGTGTTTGTTGTTGATGTCATTGTTGGTGTGCCTTTGTCAATGTCAGTGCTTGTATTGTTTCATTAGCATCAATAATTTTGTCCACCTTGGACCTTTGTGAGTATAGTTGTGTAAGACTAGGAAAATCAGGGGAAAGGCACGAATCATCAACAACAACCACAAAACTACCTGAATTCAAGCCATAGAAACCCTAATCTAACAATGAAGCACAAGATGACAATATAAATCAAATAATAAACCAATAATACCTCGATTCCTATGCCAAAGTTGATTCTCCTTCATTGCTCTTCTCAATTTTGCTTGTTTGCTCTCAAATATGTAGTGTGCAATATTTGCAATAAGCTCAATGTAGATGTTTGATAGTGAGATCTCAAGATGAATGCTATGAGTGATGTGATAGCAAAATATTGAAGAATGTGGTTAAAATTGGAATGAGGTTGATAGCTTGATTTTATAGAAATCCAAATTAGATGGAGGGTGAGGATTAAGAGGTGATGATGTATGATCAATGGTAGAGATTGATTGAGAAGAATTAAATAATTACAAGCATTATTTAATTTTGGAGGTAGTATATGAATAATTAAATAATTAAAAATAATTATTTAATTATAGAAGAAAAGAGGGAGATAAATAATTAAATGACTAGGAACAATCATTTAATGATAGATGAAAAGAGGGAAATGAATAATTAAATAATTGAAAACAATTATTTAATTATAAATGAAAAGAGGGAAATGAATAATTAAATGATTAGGAGCAATCATTTAATTATAGATGGAAAGAATTAAATAACTGGAAACAATAATTAATTATAGAGGGAAAGTGGTAAAAATAATTAGATAACTGAAAACAATTATTTAATTATAGATGAAAAGATGATATGAATAATTAAATAAATAACAGTTACTTAATTATAGATGAAAAAGGTGATTAGTGACATAATTAAATAAATAAAACTTATTTAATTAATCTGAAGAAAAATAAAGATTAAGTGAATTAATTAAATAATATAAAATTATTTAATTAATAGAAGAAAGTGTCATTAAGGAATAATTAAATAATTAAAAACTATTTAATTATGTGAGAAAGATGCAAATTAGTGTAAAAATGTTATCCGCAGGCTCAGGACATTTTTCAGTGTCTACAAGTTGTACTTGTACTTATGTCATCATTAGATCGCTAGCCTGATTATCATAAGAAAATTATAAGTTAGAACTACTTTCTCTTGAATTTAATCTTGGCCAAATTTGCTGTTATATATCTAGTCCTCCTTTAATGCAGAGAAGCACTTGTTAGATAAACAGTTCATCCAAAGACAGAACAAAGTGCTTGTTATAGAAACAGCTGGTTTAGAGGCAATCATTAAGTGCAGGCATGCCTGCTAAGCCACCCTAATAGGGGAACGATTATGGCCATCACAAACCTTCCAAATAGACTTCTATCTAATGTCTGTAGCATTTATGTCTGTTATAGTCTACTAATTTTTGTTTACCCACAACTGGACCCACTCCAACACTATAATCCTATAGACACAAAGATTTTCTTTAGTTCCTCCTAGTCCTCATAAAGAGTTGTGCCACTAGGAGACCAAAAAAAAATTCAAACTAAAAGGCACATGGCTCATCTCTACAACCTTTGGCTAAAACATAGCATTACCCATGTAAGACTCCTAGTTGCTCTTAGTAAATTCTAAAGACAAGCCTTACAGAGTCTGCTTTCGTGAACTTGAATAAGTCCGTTGAATTTATTGACAAAAAGTGGATTCTCAAGTTTGATATGGTTTCCCTAATTCTTTTTTCCTCTATATTTTGCAATTGTTTTTCCATTAAATTTGAAGCAGCATTCAGTGATCTATCCAACCTTAATATTTGATTGTAAGGACTTATAATAACATTGTTAAACTTCAATATTAGACTTCCAGTAATTCTAGTTTTCTCTTGAGAGGTTCTGTAATCTATTTTTTATGTCAAGAATTTAGATACTGATTTCTTTCTTGTACGTGATATTGTCCAGGTTTTTTTGGCTTCGTCTATGTTTGATGTGCTAATCAGAAGTGCAGACCTTAGGTTTATTTGTAACTGATATGTGTTAAAGTAAGAATATGCATTTAACTTCCAAAACATGGTAAGCATTTGATAATAATATATCTTGCTGAAGTATAGGATTCCCACCAGTAACTACTTTGTTTTTATCTCCTAACAGGAAAACAGAATAGACAGACAGAACCTGATACAATATTTGTTTCATTCATAGTTACAATACTACTCTTGAGTGGCTAAATACTCTTGGGATTTACTTGGTTTTCTGGAAAAACAAACAGGCTCAACTCTTTGCCAAGTTTCAGGTTATTTATGAAATTGTCATCAAAACTAAGAATGGAATTTTAAATCTACTTTGGATGGCTTGAGTTGGCATTTTGATTTAATCAACAAAATTCAGAGTTTTTGCTGATTTGTTCATTGAAATTTTTATTTGTGCCAAGTTAACCGTTATTTTTCAGTGTGGCAAGTCATTCAATAGTTCAATTTGTGTGACTACGGTTTTACTTTGTAAACAATGTGCATGTCAGAATAAGCATCTATCTATCTTATTACTTATTTTGTCCTTGTTATGTTAGATTTGCTTTTGCAACCTTTGGTTTAAGAGCCTAGCCTGTGAATATAGCCTCTAATAATGCCCCTCTCCAGATTTTAATTGAAAGAAATGTAGAAAAAAGGTTACCCTTGTTGGCCCAAAACATGTCAACACATTATTGATGAATTAGTGCTTGCGTTAAATTTTTTCATTTCTTACACTTCCACTCATGCACTGATCCAGAGACATCGGATAACATGCAGAAATTCAGTACATCATCAGGAAAGTGTAGCTCTGGATCTAATGAAGAAACATGGGCATTTAAGAATATATGGTTGGCAGTTCAGCAGGGAGAGGTATGAAGCTAGAACATTTAGAATGTTTTTAATGATATGACTTTCTGTTTCAACACAGTATTTTGAAAGTAGAGGTCAAAATGACAATTTGGCTCACTGCATTTTTAGATTGTCGTGCTGGTTGGTGGAGAAAAGGCTGGAAAAAGCACACTGCTGAATTGCCTTGGAAGACAATGTTCAATCACATATGGTGATGCTATAGTTTGTGGTAATAGTGTACGCTATAATTACTGGGCACAACAAAATGTCATTGGCTTTTGCCCTCAGTATGCGGTCAGTACTTAACCTGCATATTCTGTTTACTTATGGTCTGTGTATGCTAAAACTCTGCCTTTAAAAAAGGAGGGTACTTAGAAATTTCACCATTTGCTTGCTGGCTGCAATTGATGTACCAGGAGAACACTTGAAATGGTTTCTTACATTTTGTCTTAAAAACGAAAAGAACAATTATTCAGAACTTAAAAGTGGTATTTGAAACTATTTTCTGCTTGATGTAGTTGGTATACCCAGCATTGACACTACGAGAACACCTGAAATTATTTGCTTCATTGAAGGGCCTAGCAAATCACAACATACCAGTTGAAGCAATCCTCAATGCATTGAATTTAACAGGTAAAGAGTGTCAAGCAATATTACATGTTTAGGTTATGTAACCCCTATATTTTTTTAGGGTTGGACCATATATCGAGGCCATTCTCTAGTCTCCACTTGCACTTTTCACTTCCTTCTAGTTTAAAGATTGCTTATGAAGTAAGCATCTTTTATTTGATAAGTTGGTAAATACTCTTAAAAATTCTTGTGTTCTTTTTCCCCACAAAACCAGAG
>VDFB02381456.1:0-44953 GCA_007258455.2 Sequoia sempervirens | reverse complement strand
ATATCTGTATGATTATGTTTTTCCCCACACTCCTAAGGCATTACGCGTTTTCCTGGATTGGCCTTAAAGTTACACGACAAGTAATGATTTTTATAAGGTCAAAACTTAGAGAAAAACAAAAAACATAACACTAGCTTAGGTGGAACGTGAAGAATAAGCGTATTCGTACAAGTAACAACAAATGGAATGCCGTAGGGATGCACGCCATTTGTATGGGCCACGTAAACCCATTCAAGATGGGTCTGCAAATATTAGCTAGAAAGCCGTATATGCCGAAGCATTTGTAGACGTGTCAAATTGGTGCTCCTTCAACGCTTCTTTTGGACATTGGGTACCTTAGTCATACTTTTCCAAGGGGGGAGTGGGAAATGAGATAGGCTGCCCAGAAACAAACAAGAGATGAAAGACAGTTCCAGGTGGGGTAGGACTTTTGCATCCACTGCTAAGATCTCTTCTCATCTCTTTGTCATGGGATTCCGGGGACACTTTTCACATGTAGATGTTTCGTGGTGGGGTCGACCTTTTGGCGCGTTGCCAGCGATGAGCTGGCTTCAAAGCCCAGAGAGTCTATATTTACTGACCCGCCATGCAAGCATAACACAGCAACCTTCATTTAGAAAAATCTGATACGCTTTCCGAATTTGTTATTCTTTGCTTGTCAGAGCGATTCATTTGTAGCATATATGACTTTAATGTTTTCTTCTTCTTCCAATGTTGGGGCGCTTGGAACGAAATATTTTAGTAAGGGCGTGTCATCTGATTCAGATGCCCTTCGGCTCGCAAGCCCAAAGCATACAAGCAGTAGTAAAGGTGTGTCCCTCAAGACTATTACTAGTCCTCCCAGAGGTGCCTGCAGAGTCAATTGTTTGAGAAACACACGGCGTCTCAAGACGTTGTGTAAAGCCTACCAAATGCAGTCTGATGAAAAGTTGGTCCATGAGAGCCCCAGTGAGAGAAAGGCTGAGAGCGTTAAAGGAGTGCCTGTGTATGTCATGCTGCCGCTTGATACTGTGAATTTTAATGGCAGCTTGAACAGAAAGCGAGCTATGAATGCCAGTCTTGTGGCCCTGAAAAGTGCGGGAGTGAGAGGCGTGATGGTCGATGTGTGGTGGGGATTGGTCGAGAAGGACGGCCCCATGAACTACAACTGGTCTGGATATAGAGAGCTTGTCGACATGGTGGCCAAGCATGGACTGGAGCTCCAGGCTGTCATGTCCTTTCACCAATGTGGAGGCAACGTCGGCGACACTTGCAAGTATACATATTCTTGATCTTTGCTCTTTGCTCTTTGCTCTTGATAATCCTCGTTTATTATCACTACCCACACCTGAATTTCCTAATATTTGTTTGTTATGTGTTGTAGTATTCCTTTGCCTGGATGGGTTCTGCAAGAAGTGGATCAAAATCAGGATATGGTGTATACTGACAAGGCAGGAAGGAGAAATCGAGAGTATATTTCATTGGGGTGCGACACCTTGCCTGTGCTCAAGGGAAGGTCGCCCGTTCAAGTTTATACGGATTATATGGCCAGTTTCAGGGATACATTCAAGGATGCCCTCGGGAGTGTCATAGTGGTATGTTAGATAATTTCAATTAGAGCTGGACAAATGTTTTGAGAATTTTTTTAATCATTAGATGGAAGATTTGAATGGTTGGTTTTTTCCTCCGGTGCAGGAAATTCAAGTGGGCATGGGACCTTGTGGTGAATTGAGGTACCCATCATACCCTGAAAGCAATGGGACCTGGCGCTTCCCTGGAATCGGAGAGTTTCAGTGCTATGACAAGGTATTTTTGAGCATTTCACCACTAGATCAGTGAGCTGGGTGAAATCAATTCAATTGACTTTTTTCTTTTGTAATTCAATGGTAGATTTTAATATAAAGCGCTTTTACATCTTTTTCCTCTGATCGGCTAGGAGAAAAAGCAATTAATTAATGATATCTTACTGTTAGATCAGAACATGTGAGCCCTCTGTGATCTGACATGAAATTCTTTCCAAACAAGTTGGAAGGAACAAAATCCCTCGAAAACTTGGAAAGAAGAGCTTCTGTCAGATCACTGATTGTGCTAGACTTTTCATATTTCTGGCTCATTCATCTGGTTCAAATGTTGACAATCTGATTGCAATGTGCAGTACATGAAGGCATCGTTGAAGGCGTGTGCAGAGGTAGCAGGACAGAACGGGTGGGGGAATACAGGGCCTCACGATTCAGGGCACTATAACCAGTTCCCTGAAGACGCCGGCTTCTTCCGCAGAGAAGGAACATGGGACACCGATTACGGCCGCTTCTTTCTCAAGTGGTACTCAGAAACACTGCTTGCACACGGCGACCGCCTTCTGGGCGCCGCTGCGGCCGTTTTCCAGGGCACCGGAGCCAAACTTTCCGGCAAAGTAGCAGGCATCCATTGGCACTATGGCTCAAAATCTCACGCTGCAGAGCTCACCGCCGGATACTACAATACCAGAGAAACAGACGGCTATCTTCCCATAGCTCGCCTCTTCAAGAAGCATGGTGTTGTTCTGAACTTCACCTGCTTCGAAATGAAAGACTACGAGCAGCCCCAACATGCGCGGTGCAGTCCAGAGGGGCTTCTCAGGCAAGTTACTTCTGTCTGTAGACAGAATGATGTTCAGCTGGCTGGAGAAAATGCGCTGCAGAGGTACGACGATGGCGCTTACGGCCAAATCATTCATAACTCTAATCTTAAGCTGCACGGTAAGTCAGAGCAGAATGTGAGGCCAATGAACGCTTTCACGTATCTGAGAATGAATCCGCGGATGTTTCAGAGCGACAACTGGCGACAGTTTGTGTGGTTCGTAAGGAACATGTCGGAGGGTCGAACCCTGCACCATGGCGAGGAAGAGCACAGGCAGACGGAGCTCAAATTTAATGCCAGCAAGGCTCTCAGAAACGAGGCTGCAGCTCTAATGCACGCCTAGAAAATTATGTCAAAAACAATTCTTACCCAGTAAGTACTTCTCTCCTATCTTCAGGGATAAATCCTGCCTTATACAGAAACAACTACAGGTATGTATATAGAATGCAAAAGAGATGAATGTTATGATATTGCTATGAGGATTCAACCGTGTAGTTTCGAGTCAAACTCATTGACCCATGTTTTATGAGTAGTGGTTCACAAGAACCCATCTCTCATGATAGCGAATGGTCTACTTAGCACTCATTGCATCTAGGTGATGCTCACAGAGATGAATGTTTTAAAGCACAAAAGTACAGGTTCTTCATTCTTCCCCTCCTTGTGTATATTATAGTCCGCTCAACGAAGCGAGGGGCCAAAACAAAATTTATCAATTGTGACCAGAAGTTTTGTACTCCATTCATTCTGATAAGAAAGAATAAAATTATAAATAATAAAAAAATATATTTTAAATATATAGTTTGCTATGTGTTGTAAAGATAGTCTTTGGAATTACTTTTTCTTTTTAACCTTAGGTCCCATGCAGTAGTGGCATATTTGAAAAAAAATCTCAATGAGTAGTTGTCTCTCACAGTCCATATATTAATGGAGATCTATCAAAAAAAAAATTTACTTATAATTCTCATATTCATGTGTTTGTACCTAGCAATTGTTTTTTCAGCATTCCAAAGGCTAATGAAATATCAAAAGCTCATATTTTCTATTTTGAGTTATGTATGTGGTTTCATTTTATTTTGCTTTAAAATATAAACGAATATATGCATCAATAGTGTTAAATATTCAATTTCATAGGTGCTCATAAATTTTGAGGTTTTGATTGACATTTTTGAACATTTTTAGAGTTATATGAGGGTCAATTTATTTTGATATATTTTTTATGGGTTAATAATAAGAGTGTATTGTTGTTTAGAATGATACATTGATAGTTGCAATATGAGTATTTGTGGGATTTTAATGTTTTGGTTTTATTATAGTGTAATTAAAATTTTAGAGAGGACATGTTTTTATGTAATAATTTGAATAATTTAAAAAAGAAATTTGCATTATATCAAGAAAGAGATGATAAATATTTTTTAAATAAATTAATAGTATGTAATAACCACCTATAGATCCAATAACATTGATAATTATAATGAAATGTTTTTATATTTAAATAGATCTTTTTAATTATATAGATAATTCATAGTATTTTCAACTTCATCTCATAACCAAAAAGAATTTTGAATGTCCATGTAGTATGGTGCTTGACATGCTTGAAATTACTTCTAGGTCCTAATGGAGTAGTGGCATATGTCATATTTGAAAAAAATCTCAGTGAGTAGTAGTATTTCATAATACATATATTAATGGAGATCCATCAAATAATAATTTACACACAACTCTCAATTTCATGCAGTTGCATCCAACTCTCCTATTAATTTTATTTACAACGTTAAATGAAATACCAAAAGCTCATATTTTCTATTTTGAGTTATGTTTGCATCTTCATTTTGTTTTGCTTAAAAATGATAGAGGAATATGTGTATCATTAGTATAAAATATTCGATTTCATATGTGCTTATAAATTTCGAGGCTTTGATTGAAATTTTTGGACATTTTTTAGAGTTATGTGTGAGTTGAAGACATAATAATTATTTAACATTTTTTTGTATCATTTATAGGTAAATAATAAGAGTTTATTATTGTTTATATATTGTATTCGGCTATCATAAACATTGAAAGTATGAGATGTGCATATTAATTTCTCATCTAGATGAAATTCTTCAAAGCTCCTAATCTTTAGTAAATATTTTAAACTATCCTTGTAGAAAACGTGTTGAAAACCTTAAAAATTGTGCTACATGATGAAAAATACCTTAATAATATGAAATAAAAACAAATAAAAAATATATTTAAAAAGAAACTTGGTATTTTAATGAGTTTTATGATATTACAAATCCCTTATAAATTATCAAAGAATTCTCGTAGTGTGTCTCATGATTCAATAAATTTGAAGGAAAACAACTTCATATTTATTGTCAGAGACTACTTTCTTATAAATTAAGTTCTCACTTAAATAAATTTTCAATTACATTAAAATCATTAGGAATGGGTGTTGTACACCTTGCATAACATGAATTAATTTGATTATGTAAATTAAATAAATATTTAGTGTCGTGCATCTAGGAGATGTGTTTAGCCACATTAGATATTTATTTAAGGCCACTTGTAAAGTTGTATGTAACATTGAATTAGTTATTTTATGTGTGGTAGACATAGAATATTTAATTGGAAAAAGTATTTAATATTTGTATCAAAAAGTAAATGAGGGGTCAATGATTTTTTGTTATCATGGTTTTGAGGCACATGGTTTTATCTTACCACTTAGGTGTATTTGTGCGAGCTTGAGTCTATATAAGCAAGCACATGTTTAGTGGTTAAAGTTGGTTGGGTGAGTGGGTTGTCATAGTATTAAGTTTCTCTAATGAGTGCATATGTGAAGCATGACATCAAATGTGTGGATTCATGCTTGGACACATGGAGGATGAATAGGAGGTGCTTGATGTTTCTAAATTGTTCATTGTAACTCTGTAAGTTCATGTATTGCTTTATTACTAAATAATAGATGGAGTATAGATCTTTTGAAGGATGGGTTTTTCCATCTTGAGGGAGTTTTCCCAGGGTTATATTTTGTTATCTTGTGACTTGTCTATTTGATCAAGTTGCATTATAAATGGTTATTCTATAAGTTTGCATGCATGTTTTTCTCTCATGGTATTATGTAGGAAATGGAGCAATTAGGTATTATGCATTTATTTTCTAACAAAAAATTCTTATAATATTGTATTTATTTTCTTTATTCAATTCATTATTTTTATGAATATTAAAATTCTGCAATTTTATATGCAATCTATAAAAAATCTAAAATAAAATGTGAACCAACTAATATTATGTATCTCAAAGAAGACTTAAGCTTTACTCTTGTTGAATAGGGAGAGTTTATTTTTGCACATATGAAATATTTGATACATATACAACAAGTTCATCAACATCATAGAATTAAGTTAGACAAAGAATAAGGAAAAAAGTAGATGTACACACCCAAAAAATTAAGCATATATTCTTACAAAAGATGATTGTGTTAGTATTTGATATTCAAATTAGAGTACAATGGAGATTGTATTCATCCATTCTTTTTGACATCTAATTGTATGAATAATGAAACTTTAGGTAATAGATTTTTGCTATCAAATTACTTCTTTACCATTGAATTCAACTATAGCATAATATCAATGTATATCTTCAAATGGGATGTCAATAAATTTGAATTAAGAAAGAAATGCACATGTAGTATTAAATGGAAAGAATACCATATATAAAGTTTATAGCATTCAATACCTTGAACATCAACTCATGCCAATTCAAATACCACATAACCATGCAATGTGTTGTATAATTATTTGATGGATGTGAGTGCCTTCTATAATAATAAAGAACCATCTGTAATGTTGATAGATTTTATTGGACATTTGAGCCTTCTTTCCATGATCAAAATAGCTTCCAAGGCCTTCAATTAAAAGCTTGTTTCATGTGTTTATAAATAGTGAAATTATTAGGATGAGGTGTGTTGTACACCTTGCAAGTTTAATTTATAATTTCATCCTTATTCACCCCTAAGTATAGATTCATCCCTATGCACTATGGATTTCTTCACTTCTACTTGTCTAATAGATATTTAAATTTACTTTCTGCTTCTTTTTTAATATAAGGGCTAGTAATATTTAAAAATACCTTGGAAAGGCTATCATTTCATTACAAAGAGACAAGTCTTCGTAGGTCAAACTTTGGAAGTGTGTATAAAGATTCAAAGATAATAGACATGAGCCCTCTACCTGATGTACATTTTTTACTCTTTTTTAATACACCAAATCAAAATATGTTGCTATTAATTGCTTCCTATTATCTAGGATGAGAGAGACCATGTGAATATTTACAAGTATAAATGAATGCATTGGATGTTTTTAAATAATAGCACAACATCAAATTACACAAAATGTGTGTTTAGTCAACTCAAGGTTGGAAGGTGAATGAGGAAAATTGGCCAAATTTTGAATTTAAATGTCTAAAGGAAGGGGATGAGTCATCAACCATAGGGTCATCACTTCAAGTACAAACCATCTTAGAGTGAGAAAAAAATTCAGATCTAGGTAGCTAACTATTATAATGAGGTAGGTACATGGGTAAAAGTGATAAATATTTAGATAAGATAAATGTATTTAAGCAATTGTGTGTTTCTAAGGATGGGGTAGGGGCTAAATGCATGCGGATAAGTACATACACAGGTGGATAAAATTCTATTCATACAAGATTG
Source organism: Sequoia sempervirens (assembly GCA_007258455.2). NCBI lineage: Eukaryota > Viridiplantae > Streptophyta > Pinopsida > Cupressales > Cupressaceae > Sequoia > Sequoia sempervirens. Next base: position 37,665 of record VDFB02381456.1, on the reverse strand, counting down.
TGTCATGTATCAAGATATTTCCTCAAAATAAACACAAAACTAAATTGAAATTAGTATGGACCTATTCAAATTTCACAATGGCAATGCTATTGTACATAAGATTAATCTTAAAATTATAAATTATAGATATAGTATACAAATCTAGGATAGATTTCATAAAAAATGTTTAATAAATATAGTACTAACAAACAAAATAAAGATGATTAACTATATATCTACACAACTAAAATTTATTCCCCAATTCCTCTAATCGTGAGAAATCTAGACTTAGTAAATGTAAATTGATTGATTAGGTTAGATTTTTTTTTAAATTAGATTTAAAATTAATGGATTATGAAATTTTTTTAGGGTACATGCTAAGATCAACATCTCCAAACACATCATCTATTCTAGAATCATAATCTAATCTTCATAGAGGATTTGGGCCCAATTTCTAAATTTTGAGGGTTTATCATTGACTTGTTTCTAGTGTAATTTGATCAAACAAAAATTTGTGTGGTGCAATTTTAAAATCTCTCTTGTGCATAGAGAAATCCATCACCAATAATGAGTTAGGAAATTAAGCAGGGCCCCAAAAATGGATTCTACTAGAATAAATAAATAATGTGGCTCAACCACCTTCCCTCTTCATAAGGACATGAGCAATGTGCCTCAAATCTAATCTAGGATCCATGTAGTTACCAACAGTGAAGTGGCACTTACATCCTCTACCTAGCCAATAACCTCAAAGATAAGAATTTTTTGGTTTAAATCAACTCTTGGGTAAACCCACTAGTGAGTCTCAGAGTTGTGACACCACATTTTCAAGTTGGATGGAGGTGAAAATTGAAAGACACCTTCATTCAAAGGTATTTGTTTGAACTAAGGTACCTTTGTTCAAAGATGAGTAAAAAATTATCTTTGTTTGAAGGTGTAAAACCTTCGAATGAAGGTAATTTTAAAAAATCAAAATAAAGGGGACCTTCGCTCAAAGGTCCCTTTCTATTCCTTTTTGGAAATTATTGTAAAAGGAATAATATTTAGGACCTTTGAATGAAGGGCCCTTTTTCTATTTTTAGAAATTACTTTCATTTGAAGATTTTTTTCAAAAAAAAAAAAGGAATGGCATACCTTTCAATGAAGGTCCTCTAATACCTTCAAACGAAGGCCCTAAATATGACCTTTCCACCTTAGGCCTCATATTTTCCTCAAAAAAAATTATTTCCAACCTAGGGTTGGACAAACAAATGAAATGAATATGAGAAGATAATTTGCAAGATCATAGCAATCAAAATAATTTTTCTAGCAAGTATAGTTTTGAATATGTTTAAAGTTTGATTATTATATTTAATTTTTATTTTCTAGTGAACATATGTTTTTCAACAATTGTAAAGGTTTATGTTCCAGACACATGGAAAAATAGTAAAATGGATAATAAAAAAATTGAAAATATATGTACACTAGGTATTAATGTTCTTTTTCAACAAAACAAAGTTGATTCAGATGAATACAAAAATAGTTATGCATTACCGAAGTAATCTATGTCTAAAGCATAGTTAATCTCACTTCAAAAGTTATTAAAAAATTATTCCTAGCAAAACATTATAAAAAATATATATGTATAGTAGATATTGGTGTTAGAAATCAATGTTTAAAACATTATAATTATATCCTTTCTACAAATGAAGTTATGTTTTACCGAAGTAACGCCACTTTTAAAAAATACTATTAACTAATAAAAAATAAGTTATTAACAGTTACATAAAAAAATCACAAATCATTTCTTAAATTTAAAAATATATATATATTTATAATATACATCAAAATCTCAAAAATCACCTAGTTCACATCATCTTCAAATTCTTAATAGCTGCTATAAGTGTCAGAAAATGAAAATTTGGTGAAATTTAAGTATATGATTTCAATGTCCTACTTTAATGGCCAAAAAGTGGGACACACTATTGTGGGGATCACCTTTGATGAGGAAATCTCCCTTTAGACCCTTATCAATGAGCAAGAATTTGACATGGTAGATTTTTTTAAATATGAAAATGATATGGCTTTAATTACCAAATTTAGTTCTATCTCCTAGACTATGAATGCAATATAAAAACCAAATTATGGAGCTACAAGTTAGAAAAAATCAAGGAAAACATAAGTAGAAAAGCTATAATCATGTCACAAATTATTCAATGAAGTTATGCAATAGACTAGGGAAGCCCTCATCACCAAAAATAGGAGGAAGCATTCTATTAAATGATCTTGAAGGTTGTGTTCTCTTCATTTTTGTTTATGGTTGAGCAACATCCTTGAGTAGTACTTTTGGTTGTAGGTTGTTATCTTCTACAATATTTAGGTTTCTCTTCATCAACCATCAACAAGTTTTCTATAGCAACTAACATCTTCTACAACAAACTCGGTTTCTTTTCTTCAATCTCTTGTAAGTCACTTGAAACTATTTCAATATTCTACAGTAACATAGTTTCTCTTCATCAGCCTCTTGCAAAGACTTCTATAACCTCTTATCATTTTTAGTCGATAGGCTACATATAGTGTGAGATTTGAACCTAAAACAAGTCTTGCACCTGCAAACCACTATTGAGTTGCTAGAAAACAAGTTCCATCTCTCGTTTAATAGTAAACCGGCTATCGTTTAATCGTAGAAGCCTCTAAAAGATCAGGTCAAAGCCTCCAAAATCTCACTTATCACATAAAACTGAGATAAATATTAATTTGACAACTGGATGGTAACATTGTATTTACATTTGCAGTGTTTTTTGTCAATTTGATGACAACTTTCTTTTTTCATTTGCATTGCTTTATGTTTTAAATATGTATGCAAATATTTCATAATCGGATGATACTTGATTTATTTAAGGAAAACATATAGATTTGTCTAAGTTTATTTCATTCCATTATTTAGCACTTATTATTAATTGTTTAATCCAACCACATGCAACTAGAATTTGCAGCACATCCATACACAAACACATCTCTCTAACATATTAAAATACATATAGTTTTCTATCGATGTAATCCTTGAACCTCCTTTAAATACAAGTACTAGTTGTTAGTATCTTGACTTTAATTTATTAACCTTTTACAATCACTCTTACACTTCTAATATTGTTTACATCTTGATTTCTCTTTCTCAACTCCAAAACAATTAAAATATCCCAGCTACAAGATTAGTAATTATATCTTATTTACTCTTAATTTATAAATTTTGAAGCACATTTTACCAATATATTAAAAAAAAAATCCATACACCAATTGTAACAAATAACTATTATAAATCTAAACTAATATTCATAGATTGTGGCTAGCAAAATATTCTATAATAATAAATAAAGAATTATGAATGACACCCTAAAAATAAAAGAGCAACAAATAACTATTATAAATCTAAACTAATATTCATAGATTGTGGCTAGCAAAATATCCTATAATAATAAATAAAGAATTATGAATGACACCCTAAAAATAAAAGAGCAATTCAAAACCATTGGGAGTATGTCGGTTGCAAAATGGGTGGGTGGTCGAAAGAAAAAGAGGTAAGGATGTAGCTCCATCACAGCATCCACGTAAGTTTCAACAAATCCTATCCAAATGCTCACTGGTCCATGCAACGCAACTTCCTTCGCCTTCCCATCTTTTTGAGCTTTCGACGTCCACTACATTCTTCTAAAATGCATGCAACATCATGCAATTGAATGCTTCGCTTTGACTGTCTCTCCGCACGTCATTCTGTCGGCCATATTTGAAATACCCAGCTGCTTCTGAAGGGATACCTTCCTTTGAATGAATATCAGTAATATTTCATAACAGAAAGCAAAGATTAAGGAATTCAACTTCTTCCTTTATAGATAAGTATGTACATTATCCTTTGAAGGGAATTTTATATTTTAAGATTTGTTTTTCTAAGTTAGCTATATATATATGTGTTTTTTTTTCAAGAGGATAAGGTTAGGGAGAAAAGAAAAAGTTATAGATTTCATTTATCATTATGTATGTAAAAACACAGATCATGTAAAGTTATAATTAGATTTTATTTATCATTAAGCATATAAGAAATATGTATTAGGATATAGAAAAAATCATATTAAGTTATAATAAATATTAAGACAATCACAATCAAATAATATTTCTATTATTCAATTTTCATAAAGTTGTAATGTCTATTTATTTTGGGTCACATTATAATAAGATTTAATTAAAAATAATAATTTATGGTTAAGAAACATAGTTAATACATATACTCACAAAATTTTAAAATATGTGAAGTCTAAATGTTTGTTTCAATTTAAACACTCTTCTATATTATTAATGTAAAATGGTAAAAAATAAATAGGGTTTTAAGAAAGTGATTTTATTTTTTTCCATATAATGAGGTAGGAAAGGTTATAAATAAGTTTCTAAAAGGAAAAGTCACACCAACTATGCCTACCAAAACAAAATTAAAAGAAGTTTGAATTAATTTACCACTAAATAACCACTAAGACCTTTGTGCAAGTGACACTTGTCATTTCTAGATATCAATCAAAATACATACGCAAATTCATCTAACTTGACACAAAGATCAAATTTGTCCTATCATATGGCTATTATCAAGGAACCACGCATCTTTATGATATTCTTTTATTAGGCTACATATGAATTTGGTTGTGAATTGTTTTGTTTCTTTTAAAGACTCCTCAATATAGTTAACTCTTGACTTATTAAGTTAAATTTATTCTTCCTACACTCAAGACTCTTATTACATTCACAATATCTACACTAAATGCATTTGCAATCAAATGAAATTTTTTCTCTTCCTCTATAATTTTCTCTTCATATTCATCTTCCTCTACCATGACATCTTCTAATAGAAGGTTTTCCTTCAAATTTATTTGTTTAAACAAGAGGAGTTGTAGATTTGTCTTTAATTTTTACTATAGACTAGAAAGTTTGCACTAGGCTCTCCATAGAACATTGCATATACTTCTTATGAGATTGCAAAGTACCTAACAACTAACCACTCTTAATATTGTTAGATCTTTGCTTTCTTCAATGACATTCACCACTGGATTTTATTTTGGAAGAATAGATCTCAAAATATTCTTTATAATTTTTGCTTTGTTACAATTTTCCCTTGAACCTTAAGGTGATTCACAATACCTTGAGTCCTTGTGATGAAATCTTCAATGGACTTAGTTTATTTCATCTTTAAATTTCAAAATCTCTTTTAAAGGCTTGAATTGTTATCAATGTAACTTTGGAAAATTCTTGGTATGCAATTTGCAAAGCCTCCCATGCATGATTCTTTGATTTTTTCTTGCTAGCAATACAAGGAGAATTTGAAATACCAATGTACATTGAATAGTGAATAGATTTTGATTGTTCTTCCTCTTATTATCTTTGAATTGAGTTCATTGAGTTTCTCTCAAAACATCGAGAGCATTTTGATCTGCAAGTTCATTTTATATATTACTAACACTATTTTTCCAAAAATCTTATGACATTAGCAGAATCTTCATTTTGATGCTTCAAAATTCATAATTTTCTCTTATAAATTTAAAAATCTGAAATAATAATGTATTAATATCAGCCATGTTGATAATTAATTTGAGGAGAACTACTAATTTTCACAATAAATTTTTTACAATATGAATACCAAATAAAAGAAATAAAAGAAATAAATATTACTAACACTATACCAAAATTAAAAATAAAAAATAAAAATATATGGAATTACAGAGCTGAAAATATGAATGCTTTTGATATATATTATTGATAGTTCCACAAAGTATATATAATATCATTTTATCATTGCAAACTGCAGCTAGTGAAAAAATAGTCAAAGCCAATTTGAACAAAAGCTAACTAATATTTAGCCATAGAAAAAACAACAGAAAAAAGAGAATACATGTGTAAAGTATGAACAAACTAAAAAGAAAGCAGCCCCTAAAAATGATAACATACTAGGGGAAAGGGACCTATAATGGAATAGGGTCCAATAGTGGGGATAGAAGTAGTCCTCAGTAGGCCTCATAGTGGAGCACTTTAATATCCAATTGCAAAACATTTTTTATCCATAAAGTAGGCAAAGTGACAAATCATGTGATGCCACATCAACACACCAATAAAACATGACTTAGTGCACCACTATCGGTCTCACTATTTTTTGGGTCTTTTTGGATACCTTAACAAAAAGCATGTTGATGTGGCATCATATTTGATGATGTGGCCCTAAAACGAAATATAGAAGCACATGAGTTGCCAAATAAATTGTTGTAAGAATTGGGAGTGATTTTAAATTTCCACGTAAGATTTTGAGAAACACAAAATTAGGGTGCTCCGCTATGGGTCCCTCTCCCCTAATAAAACTAATTAAAAACTAGCAATTGCACCTTAGTGTGCAATGGGTACGCCGAAGAAGTGTGGAAAGTCAATTAAGATAAATTTTGATCTATTTTTGTAATATATAAAACTATTTTAATCATTTTATGTAATTAATAGTTTTATTTTAAAATATAATATATAATAATAGGTATAATTAAATTATAATCAAATTTTTTAACTAAAGAAAGTTTTTATTATGCTAATTTAAATATATTAAATAACTCTTTCAAATAAATGAAAATAAGTATTTAAAAATAAAAAAATAAAACAAGATGTGGTAATGTTAAAACCTAAATGCGTTCATTATTAGGATTTGACGATAATTTTCATTTTTATTTTTTGATTTTAAAAGACAAAATTGCAAAAATTATTCATGTAGATATATTATTTCTTTTTAAAATAAAAAATAACAATTAAAAACAAAAAAGCATTGTCAAATTTTACAAAAAAATTACAATTACATGTGCAAAATTAGTCTTACAATTTGAATTCAACTTAATAAATCTTATAAATATTACATACCTACAAACATAACTTTACATGGCATCTTCATTCAATATAAAAAAAATTAAATGATATTATAAACACTTTTAAAATTTTAATATATAACTTCTCTTTCTAATATAATAATTTAAAAATAATATAAATAAAATCAATATAAAAAAATAATTCTAATATAATAATTTAAAAATAATTTCCCAAAAAATGGAGATATGATTCTCTATTGGAAACATCAATGGTGGCAGTTCGAGTCACGGGACCTTTGTATGCGTAGAAATGAGGGCATCAAAAGGTTACATTTATTCTGCCTAAAAGGCCAAATAGATACAGAATGCTTTATAATAATGTCTTTGTCATAAACCCGATGCACATTTTCCATTTGAGAATTTGTACTCTTACTGAGATACTTTTGTGAAAAATAATGAACGGTTGAGATTCATTTAATGGCTAGCAGATTGATAGGAACCATTGATTGCCATTTTTACCTTTGTCTTCTTCAAATAAGGATACGCCTAGAGTTTGCCACTTACAGCTAATTGAACAGCAACCTCCCGAGAAAGTGTCTAAGAGATTGACCTAGTTTATTCCTTTTCATCCATGGTGGGTTTTCTAGTTTTGCTTATTAGTTATTTGGCTCAAAGTTTGTTATGTCTAGTCAAATATATTTTGATTGGGAAGTTATCATATTGGTGAAATGTTTCTAGTGTTATTTGATCAAACAAAAATTAGTGTGGTGCACTTCTAAAATCTCTCGTGTATAGAGAAATTCATCACCAATAATGAGTTAGGGAATTAAGCACCCTTAAAAATGGATTCTACTAGAAATAAATAAATAATTAATGTGGCTCAACCACCTTCTCTCTTCACGAGGACATGAGCAAAGTGCCTCAAATCTAATCTAGGATCCATGTAGATACCAATGGTGAAATGGCACTTACATCCTCTACCTAGCCAATAACCTCAAAGACATATTTAATAAACTCTTGGGTAAACCCACAATAGTGAGTCCTAGAGTTGTGACACCAATTTTTTTAAGTTGGATGAAGGTGAAAAGTGAAAAACACCTTCATCCATAGGTATTTGTTTGAACTAAGGTACCTTCGTTCAAAGATGAGTAAAAATTTACCTTCGTTCAAAGGTGTAAAACCTTTGAACGAAGGTAATTTTCAAAAATAAAAAATAAAAGAGACCTTCATTCGAAGGTCCCTTTCTATTCCTTTTTGGAAATTACCCTAAAAGGAATAATAAAGGACCTTTGAATGAAGGTCCCTTTTCCATTTTTGGAAATTACATTCATTTGAAGGATTTTTTTAAAAAAAAAACAAAGAAATGACATATCTTTGAATGAAGGTCCTCTAATACCTTCAAATGAAGGCCCTAAAGATGACCTTTCCACCTTAGGCCTCGTATTTTCCTCAAAAAAAAAAAAAAAAACCTAGGGTTGGACCAACAAATGAAATGAATATGACAAGATAATTTGTAAGATAATAGCAATTGAAATAATTTTTCTAGCAAGTATAATTTTGAATGTATTTAGTTTGATTATTATATTTATTTTCTATTTTCTAGTGAACATAGGTTTTTCAACAATTGTCAAGGTTTATGTTCCACACACATGGAAAAATAGTAAAATAGATAATAGAAAAATGAAAATTATATGTGCATTAGGTATTAATGTTTTTTTTTCAACAAAAAAAAATTAATTCAGATGAATACAAAAAGAGTTGCGCATTACTGAAGTAATCTATGTCTAGAGTATAGTTAATCTCACCTCAAAAGTTAATAAAAATTTATTCTTAGCAAAAAATTATGAAATATATATATATACACACACTAGATATATATATATACACTAGATATTGGTGTTAGAAATCAATGTTTAAAAATTTATATAATTTTATTCTATCTACAAATAAAGTTATGTTTTACCGAAGTAACACCAATTTGAAAAAATATTAACTAATAAGAAATAAGTTATTAAAAGTTACATAAACAATCACAAATCATTTCTTAAATTTAAAAAAATATATATTTATAATATACATCAAAATCTCAAAAATCACCTAGTTCACATCATCTTCAAATTCTTAATAGTCTAGCTGCTATAAGTGTCAGAAAGTGAAAATTTGGTGAAAAAGTATGATTTCAATGTCCTACTTTAATGGCCAAAAAGTGGGACACACTATTGTGGGGATCACCTTTGAAGAGGAACTCTCCCTTTAGACCCTTCTCAATGAGCAAGAATTTGACATGGTGGATTTTTTTAAATATGAAAATGATATGGCTTTAATCCCCAAATTCAATTCTATCTCCTAGATTATGAACGCAATATAAAAACCAAATTATGGAGCTACAAGTTAGCAAAAAGCAAGGAAAACAAAAGTACAAAAGCTATAATCAAGTCACAAATTATTCAATGAAGTTATGCAATAGACTAGGGAAGCCTTCCTCACCAAAAGTTGGAGGAAGCATTCTATTAAATGATCTTGAGGGTTGTGTTCTCTTCATTCTCGTTTATGCTTGAGCAGCATCCTTGAGTAGTACTTTTGGTTGTAGGTTGTTATCTTCTACAACATTTAGGTTTCTCTTCATCAACCATCAACAAGTTTCCTATAGCAACTAACATCTTCTATAACAAACTCAGTTTCTTTTCTTAAATCTCTTGTAAGTCACTTGAAACTATTTAAATATTCTATAGTAACATAGTTTCTCTTCATCAACCTATTGCAATCAATTCTATAACCTTTTATCATTTTTGTTAGCATCTTGACTTTAGTTCATTAGCCTTTTAAAGTCACTTCTACACTTCTAATATCGTTTACAACATCTTGATTTCTCTTTCTCAACTCCGAAACTTCTAAAATATCTAAGCTACAAGATTAATAATTATATCTTATTTACTCTTTAATTTATGAATTTTGAAGCACACTTTACAAATATATTAAAAAATAAAAACCCATACACCAATTGTAACAAATAACTATCATAAATCTAAACTAATATTCATAGATTGTGGCTTGCGAAATATTCTATAATAATAAATAAAGAATTATGAATGACACCCTAAAAAAGAAAAAACCAATTCAAAACCATTGGAAATTTGTTCGTTGCAAAATGGGTGGGTGATCGAAAGAAAAAAGAGGATAAGGATGTAGCTCCATCATAGCATCCACGTAAGTTTGAACAAAGCTTATCCAAATGCAAGAAGCTCACTGGGCCATGCAACGCAACTTCCACGTTCTTCCAAAATGCATGCAACTTCATCCAATTCAATGATTAGCTTTTGACTGTCTCTCCACACATCATTCTGTCGGCAATATTTGAATTACTCATCTGCTTCTGAATTCACCACGGATACCTTCCTTTGAATGAGTATCAGTAATAGTTGTAATTGCAAAATTGTAGTGTTCGACTCTTACGAGTTTCATAACAGAAAGCAAAGATTAAGGAATTCAACTTCTTCCATTATAGTTAAGTATGTACGTTATCCTTTGAAGGGAATTTTATATTTTAAGATTTGTTCTTCTAAGTTATATATATGAAAATATATATCATATAAAATCATAATTAGATTTCATTATCATTATGCATATAAAAAATATGTATTAGGATATAGAAAAGATCATATTAAGTTATAATAAATATTAAGATAATCACAATCTAATAATATTTCTATGATTCAATTTTGATAAAGTTGTAATGTCTGTTTATTTTAGGTCACATTATAATATAAGATTTAATTAAAAATAATAATTTATGGTTAAGAAACATAGTTAATACATATACTTACAAAATTTTAAAATCTATGGTGAAGTCCAAATGTTTGTTTCAATTTAAACACTCTTCTCTATTATTTTTTCCATATAATGAGGTAGGAAAGGTATATAAATAAGTTTCTAAAAGCAAAATTCACACCAACTATGCCTACCAAAACAAAACTAAAAGAAGTATGAATAAATCTACTACAAAATAAAATCACTAAATTACCACTAAGACCTTTGTGCAAATAAAATCACTAAATAACCACTAAGACCTTTGTGCAAGTGACACTTGTCATTTCTAGAAATCAATCATGATACATGCACAAATTCATCTAACTTGATACAAAGATCAGATTTACCAACGCTAAATATATTTGATTTTTCATAGATTCATCTAACTTGACACAAAGATCAGATTTGTCCTATCATATGGTTTGAGTAGCTATTATCAAGGAACCACACATCTTTATGATATTCTTTTATTAAGTTACAAATGAATTTGATTATGAATTGTTTTGCTTCTTTTAAAGACTCCTCAATATAGTTGACTCTTGACTTATTTAAGTTAGATTTATTCTTCCTACACTCAGACTCTTATAACATTCACAATATCTACACTAAATGTTTTTGGAATCAAATGAATGTGTTCCTCTTCCTCTATAATTTTCTCTTCATATTGATCTTCCTCTACCATGGCATCTTCTAATAGAAGGTTTGCCTTCAAATTTATTTGTTTAAAAAAGAGGAGTTGTAGATTTGTCTTTAATTTTTACTATAGACTTGAAAGTTTGCACTAGGCTCTCCCTAGAACATTGCATATACTTCTTATGAGATTGCAAAGTACTTAACAACTTGACCACTTTGAATATTGTTAGATCTTTGCTTTTTTCAACGGCATTCACCACTGGATTTTATTTTGGAAGAATAGATCTCAAAATATTCTTTACAGATTTTTGCTTTGTTACAACTTTCCCTTGAGCCTTAAGGTGATTCACAATACCTTGAGTCCTTGTGATGAAATCTTGAATGGACTTAGTTTATTTCACCTTTAAATTTCAAAATCTATTTTAAAGGCTTGAATTGTTATCAATGTAACTTTGTCAAATTCTTGGTATGCAATTTTCAAAGCCTCCCATGCATGATTCTTTGGTTTTCTCTTGTTAGCAATACAAGGAGAATTTGAAATACCAATGTACATTGAATAGTGAATTGATTTTGATTGTTCTTCCTCTTGTTATCTTTGAATTGAGTTCATTGTGTTTCTCTCAAAACGAGAGCATTTTGATCTGCAAGTTCATTTTATATATTACTAACACTATTTTTCCAAAAATCTTATGACAATAGTAGAATCTTCATTTTGATGCTTCAAAATTCATAATTTTCTCTTATAAATTGAAAAAGCTGAAATAATAATCTATTACCATCAGCCATGTCGATAATTAATTTGAGGAGAACTGCTAATCTGCACAATAATTTTTTTACAATGTGATACCAAATAAAAGAAATAAAAAATAAATATTACTAACACTAAACTAAAATGTAAAAAATAAAATTAAAATATATAGAATTACAGAGCTGAAAATATGAATGCTTTTGATATATATTATTGATAGTTCCACAAAGTATATATAATATGCTTTCATTGCAAACTGCAGTTAGTGAAAAGACAGTCAAAGCCCATTTGAACAAAAGCTAATTAATAAAGCCATATAAAAAACAGCAGAAAAACCAGAATACATGCGTAAAGTATGAACAAACTAAAAGGAAAGCAGACCCTGAAAACGATAACATACTAATAAAACTAATTAAAAAAATAGAGTCTGCCAGTTACAGCTCGTTGAACAGCAACCTCTTGAGAAAGTTTCTAAGAGATTGATCTAGTTTATTCATTTTCGTCCATGGTGGGTTTTCTAGTTTTGCTTATTATTATTTATTTGGCTCAAAGTTTGTTATGTCTAGTCAAATATGTTTTGATTGGGAAGTTATCATATTGGTGAAATGTTCAAAATATTAAGTGGCTCCTAAACTTCTGTGAATTGGATTTGGTAGTGTAAGATTCATCTTTAGATCTTTCACAAAGTATGACGTGGCCTAAGGCAACTTTACATGTTGGACATGGGCCAGGCTTGCGTGGATGGTGTGGGTTTGTCCTCTTGTTTAGACTACTTTTCTAAAAAGCTGAGTTGGCAATTAGATGTAACACGTGTATTTAGAAGGACTTGTTCCTGCATTCAGATAACATGTTTCTGTTGTTGATTTGATCATGATTTTCAAACATGTTCTAATTTTGAAGTTTTGGCAATGAAGAGATTATTTGGCTTAAGGCCCGAGGTTTATAAGCTAGGCAATCTCAACCAACTGGCCAATGAATATAAAGGAAAATGAAAATGAAAGTACAGGGATTTCAAACTTCTATTTCATATAATCCCTATTGCCCATCAAAGGCCAAGTGAAAGGATTATTCCTTCCATTGAACTGCCCTTGGTGTTACAAAATTTCATCTATATTTCTAGTAGGTATTACCATTCACATTTCTAAAGAAATCTGGTTAGATATGGACACAAGAGTTTGGGAGGTTACTTTGGTGTTTCTTTGTGATTGTCAAAATCTTGATAGGGATACATTATACAATTTTGGGTTACATATTAAGTTGTTTAACATTGAAATATTAGTGGGCACTAAAAAATTTAGAAGGGTTTGTGTTATGGGCTATATTTTTAAGTTATTTCAAGGTTGATTTTTGGTCAATTATCTTATTAGTGAATATTGGCTAGCTATCTTGGGGATAAGGTTAATATTTTCGGAAGGTGATTATGGAGAATTTAAGCGTATTCAATTATGGTCCAGTTATATGGACAGACATTATTCTACTATTTCTAATATTGTATTTGAGGAGATTTTTCTTCTTTGTTATATATAAAAAGTTATGGGAAGAGTAATTCTAGGATGTTGGGGAAGTCTATTATTACATTATCCAAATTATTGCAATTTGAGCCTCCTAGTGGGTTAAATTATAATTGGGGAGATTAGTTCATGTATGAGGGGCATACTCTTATTAGGATAAATGATGTTGATGGACAACCTTGTACATTGCATAAAACTACCTAGACAAAGAGTGCAATTTTGGAAGTTGTGAGACAAATGATCTTTGTAGATAGAGTAGAATTTAGAGATTCTGGCAAAGGACAAATCTTACCCTATGTCTTCTAAGATCATGATTTTGATTTTCATAATAGAAAGGCTTATGATGAGGCTAGTGAAATTCTAAATGACCTTTATATGGAACATGAGATAAGCAACAATCCTTATGAACCTAAGGGCTTGATTAATTTGTTGGAAATAATAATGTAGGTTTTAAGCATCAAGTTGAAGAAGCTAAGGATTTGGTTAGGAGCTATATGGATGAGGAAGTTGAGGCTTTATGCACAGACAGATGGATAAAGATTCAATTGTAGAAATAATAAAGCATATGTTGAATCCTAAGTATTTTATTGTACTCTTCCATATTTTGGATAAGTTCAAGAGGATAGAAATATTGTTGGATCAAACCCACATCTATTTTGTTTCACCAAAGTAGAAAATGGATGAGGTGCATGAAGAACAACAAGAAGTTGTTGATCTTGAGCCTAGTGATCCAATCCAATTTTGTAGGCTATTGCTCTTGTTTTATCTAGCATTTATTGTTCCTCACTGTAACCCCTAGTTAGCAACAAGAGGTTCCTATTGTGTTAGTTAACTAGCCATTTGAAAAAAATAATGATTGGGGAAGAATGACGTGCACACGAACAAAGGAAAAGAAAGGATTGGATCACTCCAACCAACAAGATAGGATAGAATCACCCTAGATATGGAGGAAGCTATGTTAACTCCTCCCAACATGAATTTTCTAGATGATGTAAGTGAAAGAGATTCCACAAAGAATTTCTAGTAGGTGATAGGTATATAAATACAAAGAGTATCAAGCTTAGTTGGAGGTCCAAAAGGCTACAAAAGATATAGAAATTATTTTTTGTAATGAAGATGTAATAGATATTGGTGTGGTTCCAATGTATTTTTCTTTCAACATTGATAACATCACCCATAAGGAAGGAAGGGCCATGGTCAAGGCCAATGGTTGTCTATTCCTCCCTAGTCAAGAGAAGTTTTTTAAGCCATGATGTTCAACTCTATGATGAAGAATAAAGGAATATATTCTATTTTCAAAGATCGGATTAAAGCATGTCTAAATTCTTATTAAGATCAACTTATGATCTAGTTTCACAAACACTACCAATAAGTTTAGAACTGCTTCATCCTATAATAAACCCATATTGAATTATAGTTGCCAAGGATCATCTAGGAAATTTTTGGTGTAGTAGGGTAAGTTTCATCTATTAACACTACTATATAATGGTGGTTCACACAACTCAATTCAACCTCACCAATACTAAAAATTTTAAACAAGTTGCTTTGGTAATGTAGGAACAAAATATGAGGTTGAACAAAGAATTATAAACTTTAAGGGTGGATTTAAGTGAAAGGATGAGGATTTACTATGAAGACCCCTCCACCTTCAATTCTTCTTGCCCCTCCTCCAAATAAATATATAATAGGGACATCATTGAAAGATTCTAAGTGTTGGGAAAATGTATCTCAACCTTACAATTACATAAGGTTGCTTTGGTTGTTAGAGTTTGGGAGGTTACTTTGGTTGTTAGATATTCACATTTCTGACAGTCGATATTTTGTTGGCTTGAATTTCCCTAGAAAGCAACCCATATTTTATGAGGGAATTTTATTATGGTTGTGTATTATGATGTATTATGAGAGTCTGATAGCGATCATGTTGCTTATGGATCTCTGGTTAGTGATACTTGTGTGAGAAGCTTGCTCTGCAAGTATATTGTAATCTTTGTGGTTTCTAAATAATATATTGGGTGGCTCTTTGGAGTGTGGGGTTTTTCTCCCAAAAGGGTTTTCCCCGCGTAAATAGCTATTTTTCGCTATGCATGATAACTATGTTTATTTTTGTTTAAGTTTTTGTAACTAAATTATTTAGCTTTGTAATTTTTTTCATTATCCTCCTCTCAAGATTAGTGTAGGAAGTTGTTCCACTACCTTAGCTTCCTTACACTAAGAATGAATTATGTAACATAATGTGGAAGAATAAACTTTGTAAGACCTAGTTTCTTAGTCCAAAGAAGAAAGGGATCGAGATGATAAGGCAAAAGCTTAGCTTGTCATAACTACCAAAGTGTTGTTTAGGCTAAGACTTAATTTAGTTACCAAGGTTGTTGATGTTTTCTGAAATTATAATTATTATTATTATTTAATATTTTTCGGTAGTTTACACCTCTAACTCAAAAATCATTTGAGATAGCTATTACTAATACTTAGCTCCTCACAAATAGTTTAATACTTGGCTCCTTAAGAGAAAAAAACTTAGGAATTACTACTAGAAGCCAAATAGTGGAAGATAAAGAGTTGCCACTTAGAATTCCACCTTACATATCACTTTAGGGATTTGAACTTGGATCACCATAATCAGTAGGTCCAATTCTTTAACTACTTGATCCCAACCCGTTGGACTTGTGGGATTGTTTTGTGAATCTACTCGCCAATTTTCACCTATATAAATACTTAAGTGATGTGATAATGGGAGTTAAATCTTGATGGATTACTTTAGTAGAAAAATCAACAGTGATATATGACCACACTAATTTTTCTTTAGAGGTTGAGTTGGAGGAAGTATGTAAACTATTGGTGGCCATTGAGTCCTATATCAATTTTATAGGAAAGGGTATAAGTGAGAATGAAACATTGTAGGATTAGTTGTGATATTTACCTTGTATATCTTAAGGTATAATTTTTCATATTTATATTTAATTATTTGTTTCCTTAAAGAATCATGGAATAGAAAAAATGGATGCCCATGTGAAGGTTGGGACATATATGTAATTAGTTATTATTATCTAAGGACTTGGAAAATTATTTTAATGAGGCATTGATGAGGGGGTTTCATAGTGGCCTTGGGAGTTACATATACCAAATTGAGTGGTGAAATTCAATTATGCTTGTGGATACATTATATTCTAATTTTGGAGGTCATTCTCTCAATGTGAGTCTTGAGAAATCTTACCATGGTATTTTGGGACCTTGTTTGGGCCTTTGGTATTATTATTTTTTATGGTTTTCAAGGACTCCTTAAATATATATATTAAGGGCTTGAGATGGAGGCATTATGTATCATCTCTTGTAGGATTATGCTACCAAATTTTCTTCAAGATTTAAGAGTGTTGATCTCCATGAAAGGCATGAATCTTGATGCTATATTGTAACATTGTTGTTGTTGAATGATACATTGGGTGTGCCTTGGAGGCTAGGTTTTCCTGAAAGGATTTTTCTATGGTATCCATGTCATTCTTTTTCTTATGGGTTCTTATTTTCCCCTTCTCGCATTCATTCCTTTCTAAGTGACATTTATATGCCAAAAACATTGCTAATTTTTTATAGATCACTTTTTGTAGTATTCTCCTTATAGGGTCAATTTGGTAGTTGAGCAAGTTGTTTCAAATATAATTACTAACGGGTTTGTGCAAATTTTTATTTTACAAACATATTTGGTACATATTTGACTAAATTAGGGTCACCCAATCCTAGGGGACCAAATAAAAAACTCAAGGTATTGTGGGATTTAAAATAGGAGGTGAAGGATTTGATATGAGTGTATGTTGATCCCCTCTTGATAGGAGAAGAAGAGGCCAAATTAAAGGCTTATGCATTGGAGAAGATTAGTGCTCCACTGTTTGATGAAAATAAAGCCACATTGGCTAAACTGTATAGTAGAGAGTTGAGAAAAAAGCAAAGGGTGACAACCCTTATGAGTAGAGATCAGAATGATATTGAAAGGATTCAAAAGGAATCTATAGACAATGTTGTGGACCTAGCACAAAGGCTAGGAATGACCCCAAAGAACAAGGAATAAATGCATGAGGAGATGTTTTCTCCGAAGGTGAACACAAAAGAAGATACACAAAACATTGGTGCTCAACATGAGC
The DNA here is from genome assembly GCA_007258455.2 of Sequoia sempervirens. NCBI lineage: Eukaryota > Viridiplantae > Streptophyta > Pinopsida > Cupressales > Cupressaceae > Sequoia > Sequoia sempervirens. Next base: position 20,006 of record VDFB02381456.1, on the reverse strand, counting down.
GTATAACTGAAGGAGATGTTCAAGATAATGTTCTTCCAAATGTGGAAGAAAAAAAAGAAGAAAATGTTGATTCTGAGAAAAGTGTTGAGAAGGATGTAGCTACCGAAGATGTTGTAAAGGAGGATATTTCCAAGGACCATCAAACACCTCCTTTGATATCTAAAACACCTGGTGAGAACATTCAATTTCAACTGGAGATGAGGAAAAGAAAGAAACAAAAACACTAGTTAATACTGGTGATAATGAGAAGGAGAAGCAGCTGAAAGAGAAGAATGTAAAGGAATATGTTAAGGGAAATGTTGAATCCTTCAACTCCTCCAGAGGTTCTTTGAAGGATTTACTAAACATGCAATTGCAATTCCAACCGGTTGTGTCTACACAATTGCTACAACTACCCATGAAATAGGGGAACATAGACTTGAGCAAAATCTCACCACTCCACAAGCTTCAACTAGGAGATGTCTCCCATGCATCTACCCAAAAGGAAATAATTGAAACACATCAGAAGAGTGAAGAGTTGATTGAAGAAATAGTGAAGACCTTACAAGAGGCCATACCTAGAACAACCATTGACAACTCATTATTTGGTATGGAAAATCAAAAGTTTTTGATTGATTCTTTCAAATAATATTCCTCCAGATTGAAAGAAAAGTTGGAAAAATAAATAGATAAAAAGATGGATGAAAAAAGGCTAATGGAAATCATGGAGAAGTGTCAACAATCACACAACAAATTTTAGGATAGTCTCAAAGGTGCCCATGCTTGTGCGGCTGAAGACAAAGCCTTATTCTAGTTTTGCACGAAGTGGCTTAGAGCCACAAAAATTGTTAAAGATGATATGGACTCAACTGAGTCACAAACAGATAGAGATTCCAGTGCATAGGATCTGACACAAGACCTAGATGGAAGCATATGATCAACTATAGAAGATTTACATGAGAAATACTTCTAACTTCAAGGTCAAAAAGAGAAAATCATTATGTAGTTTGGGAACCTTAGGAACTTAGTGAACTCAAATTTCACATCTATTTCCAGTGCCCTAATAAGTGTTGATAAAGCTACAAAGAACAACTCAGTATCCAACACTTCAAAAGAAGGGGAAGAATGCCTAAAGGAATTAGAGAAACAATGCAAAATTCTTGGCATAACCAAGAGGGTCTGGGAGGAAGGAAAACAAGAGTGGCAAGCCCACGTTGCAAAGCTCCAAGATTCAACCTCCTCTGGTTGACAGTAATTCTTTATTCATGCATTTTCAATTTATTGTTTCAGACTCCAATGTACATATGTGGATGGTGTAAAGTTTTTTCCAGTATAATTATTTGAACTAGTTGTGGTGTATAGCTCTCTTAGGGGGAGTTAGTTCATTTTTTTAGCTTGTATATATGAACATTTTTGTCAGGGGGAGATCTGATATGTAAGAAGATTGTTCTATGCTTTCTTTTCCCTTGATATCAAAGGGGGAGAATAATTTTGGAGATGATTTTGGCATGTTGCCATCAATGAAAAAAGGGGGAGATTGTTGGAAGAAAAAGGAGATGTCATTGATGAACTTGTTGGCAACATGAGCATGTGGAATTAGTACAAGGTATACAGTTATGCATTGCAATGTTGTCATTGATGTCAACATTGTATCTCAATATGAAGACTATGGTGCAGATCATTTTGGGCATCTTGAACATGTTTAAGGATGATGATGAAAGACAATTTTGCAAGAAGGTTTGATCTGATGAAGGAAATAGTTGTGGGAATTGACTAAGTGTCAATTCAGGTGATTCTATGTACAGGGGATCCGGTATTTGGATCCGCATTGGTCCATGGATGAAGATTGTGATTTTCACTTCTAACATAATTTTGTTGGTTGATAGAGGAACCTAATTCAAAATTTTCATCCCATTTTGGTTTCTGATTTTGGAGTCATGAGTAACAGAAGTTCCCAACTTGGAAGTTACGGGTGTTTTCTAGCCCATTGTGTATGTTTGGTGAATCCATACTCCTATGTGGATTGGAATCTAACTTTATGGAGTTGTGGAGATGTTGACAAGTGTCAAATAATTATGTATTCTAGTTTTCATAGTGTTTGGAAGTTCGTGTGTTCGGATATGGTTGTACAGTTGGAAAATTTTGTCATTAGGTCATTATCGGTGCCAACCTAATGAGTTGGGTGTGTTGCGAAGGTTGAATATGTTTTGATCTATTATGTGGATGCTATTTGAGGTCCATGCCCACCTATTTAAAATTTCTATGAGGTTTTAATCTTGGCATAAAGCATGTATGTATAGATCTTGAGATAATAAGTTACATTTTTCTTATTACATCTAATTAGGCCAGCCTAATTGATGTTGTAGATGAATCAGATATATAAGAAAGATCTTTTTCGATATTTTGAGTGTGGTGACTTGTGAAAAGAGTAAGGGGGTGTGAATTGTGTGAATATAGTGTGAATGTAGAGCGGAGTGGAGTGATATTTCAAATTAGTATGAAGAGTTTTGAGTCTATATTATGAGCTTCATTCGAACTGTATTTCATGCATGTGTTAGATGCAATTGTAACAGTTCAAATTTGGCTATGAGCCACAATCTATTCTATCTCTTTTACTTCTCAATGGCTAGTGAGTCCACCTATAGTGAGCACTTTTGTAATATACTATAACCAGTTATAATATATTGTGAGCTAATCCTCACTGTGGGTTTTCCACGTAAAAACCCTGGTGTTCATGTGTTATGTGTGTTGTTGGATATTTTCATGCTTTCCTTCATTACTGCAAATTGAATATGTTATAAGTTGAATGGTTAAATGTTTAAATGGAATACTGATTCACTCCCCCCCCTTTCAGTATTTCGAGTGTTCAACAAGAGTAATATAGATAGCTTTTGTAACATGTAACACAATGCTTGAAAACACACATGCATACATAGAGATCATTAGGTCATATTATCACTTATCTCAAATATCACCAAGGTCACAAGAATCTCATCCAAATATCAAATCATATCCAAAATAATACTATTGTGAAGTCTAATGTCAATAATATCACTTGCACATTCGCCATAATAAGGCACATGAATCTAGATATTAATAAACAATCATTTCATTGCAAAATATTGATGTTTTGTCCCTTTGAAAATAACCTACATGCAATGAGTACTAAGTGGATCATTCATGCTCATGAAAATAGGTTCACATCAACCACCACTCATGAAATATGAAAACTATGTAGTTGAATCTTGATAAAATGTCACAATTATTTAAACATACATTTTACCTAAAAAAAAAACTTAAAATCCCTACAATCTGACATGTAAAATAACTTACACAATAATAAAATAACAAACAATACTTACATAATAAAACATACTATTATCAAATTATTCTACATAAACTTATAGTATACCTGTTGTCACCTAGAAATGCACCCTATGCAAAGTTTACAAAAACTGAGCTTTCTAGAGCAACATGGGATCATTTCAAGGTTGTGGGTCACCTATAGTTGAAATGAACCTCAGTAGAAGGTCGGCTTCCTTTGGGCATCACCTAAACTAATGATCTTGTAAAGGTAAAGGGAGAAGGATGTGTACAAAAGATGAAACTAAACTGAACTATTCCTATGGTGATACACCAAGTTTGATGAGAAATCATGAAATGAAAACAAGATGTAAACACACTGAGAAACTTAATTGCTATTGCTTTACTTACTCACATAACCCCTTCAGCCTTATACATCATTCTTGACAGGTTTGATCTACATACATATCTTAAGAAGGAAGAAACAAACTTCACAGCTTTATGGTATGAATACAGATTAAAAGAAACATTGTTAAAGAAAACTTGCATAAGCTAACATATAGAAATGAGAGTAGTATAAGAATTAACACTTGCTTTCCTGGTGAACTCTATTTTTTACATTCCAGACTTCAATTGGGTTACAAAGTATACATTAGTTGAGGAAGGATAGCTAAAAATCACTAACTCTTCTGAATGCATTACTCGAACTCTCTCCAAAAAGGAAAAAATGCCTTATATATATCAAACTGTGTCGGCCCCTTAGGGCTTACAAAATATCAATCCTCGGAGTAGATTTTTCCTTAGATATTTTGACTGAATTTAATGTTGAACCCTACGTGTCCATGTCGGTGAAGAGTCATTCCCCGGAGAAGCCTTCTTCAGATATTTCGTAGCTACCACGTTCACTTCCTGGCATCGTGTCCTGTTTGAACCACTTCAGCTGAACACTTTGAATGCCCTGAGCTTAGAACAAATACACGTTGCATTCACATTCTATTGACGTTCTTCATCCTAGTCAAACTTCCACAACTCGATTTTAGATCTCCCTGATTGGTCAAGTATACTCAACACAGATTCTCCAGGCGGTCAAAAGCTCATTTGATCAGGATCACATCTCAGCAAGACACTGAAAGTGTCTCACTGATGCGATTATGCTCCTCTGAAGCCATCGAAATAGCGTGTGATAATCGATGAGAGTTCTTATCGAGCCCAAAAACATACCGATATCGCCTCTGTGGTCGCCAAGACAATCACGTTCGGCCAGAAAACATGGCGAACTCTTCTCATCCTCTATCGGCAAAGGTATACTGATGTTACCCCGACACATTTTTCTCTACCCGAGCTCCGCATTCTTTCGGCGAGACGTCGGCAAGTCGGGAAGACTTCATAGCGAGGCTCAAATGTCATATCGATCTCTCCTCTGTCGCTGAGACCACAATATGTCGGTAAGACATCACTCTGATAGTCAGGCGCTACATCGATGTAATTCATGTCGGGGAGACCTTTTTTGATGACTCCTCCTTTATCTCCAAGACCTCCCCATGTCGATAGGACCTTAGGACGAAGTTTTCAACTATTGGCGAGCTCAGCTTGCTTTTGGTGAGACCTTACTGAGTCGGAAAAACATCCTATCAAGGCCTCTCTTCTTTGTCGATGCCTCTAGAAGTCATACTACCGAACTCCTTTCCTTTTTTCGGCCAGACATCCTTATATCGGCAAGACCTTATGCCAATGTCAAGCTCTTTCGGCAAGGTCTTTACTTTCTGGTCGGTGAGACATCACGCGGTCACTGAGACTTCATAGAAAACTCCTCCTGTCTGCCCGAGCTCTCCTCTATTCGCTGAGACTCCCACCGATCAGTGAGACATCATACCAAAGGCACTTTGCTTTGGCGAGGGTCTTTCAGTCGGCATGAATTTTCTTTATCGCCTAGACCTCACATCGAGGTCCTATCTTTCTGCTGAGCTGTTCACTTTACTGTTGGTGAGACATGACTTCACCGAGTCGGGGAGATCTCCTATCGAATTCACAAGATTATGCCAAAGCCACAAACTTCAGTGAGACTTCGGACAATCACCAGGACCCCATGGCGAAATCCCCAACTCCTAGTGAGACCGGATGTTTCCTTGGTGGGACCCCCACTTGTTCACTTCAGTCATCAAGACCCCCTGGTCGGGGAGACATCCATTGGTCGGCAAGAGGTTGTGTCGAAGGCACCTTGATTTGGCGAGGCTTCATTTCATTCACTTTGGCAAGAGACAAAGGTTTCACAAAGACATTGTGGCAAAACCACTTCCTTTGGCCGAGATCCCCTTCATTTGCCGAGACATGGCTATGTCGGCAAGACCTCAACCCTACGGCTGGAAACTACACCGATGTCAAATGTCAGGGAGACCTTGTGCGTTCAACAAGACCTTGTGGTGAAGGGGAAATGCTACACCGAGAGCCCATCCTTCTTATTGGGGAGACATCCACCGAGCTCATTCCGTTGTCACCAAAACATTCCCAGTCACTGAGACCTCTTAGCGAGCTCAAAGACTTACCTGGAATGAATGCAGTCAGTGTGACTTTCTCACATCACTGGGACTTCTTACCAACAGTGTTTCTTTTGGCAAGAGCTTCCTCGATGACTTTAAACCAACTGCTGTCAGCGAGACCTTGCCTCCTCGCTGGGACTTCTCACCGAGTGCTATAGGTTATCCCGAAGCCTGTAGTTGCCATGAGTCTCCCCAATTGACAATTGAATGGCCTATCGGCCAAAGAATTCCACGCGATAAGAGGTCATACCGAACCCTTCTTGTCACAGTGATAGGCTCTGTAGGGAAAGCACTTGGCAAGATAGAAACTAGGTCACAGTGACCTATTCAAAACAGAATGTATCAAAGCTGCTAGTCGGCCAGACAGTGAAGATGTCATACCAACTTGGGTCTAATGGAGGCTCGAGCTTGTGATTATTGAGGCATATTTCCAACAAAGTAGGCTTCCCAACTAAGCTCCTTGTGAAAATATATATCATATAAAATTATAATTAGATTTCATTATCATTATGCATATAAAAAATATGTATTAGGATATAGAAAAGATCATATTAAGTTATAATAAATATTAAGACAATCACAATCAAATAATATTTCTATTATTCAATTTTCATAAAGTTGTAATGTCTATTTATTTTGGGTCACATTATAATAAGATTTAATTAAAAATAATAATTTATGGTTAAGAAACATAGTTAATACATATACTCACAAAATTTTAAAATATGTGGTGAAGTCCAAATGTTTGTTTCAATTTAAACACTCTTCTATATTATTAATGTAAAATGGTAAAAAATAAATAGGGTTTTAGGAAAGTGATTTTATTTTTTTCCATATAATGAGGTAGGAAAGGTTATAAATAAGTTTCTAAAAGGAAAAGTCACACCAACTATGCCTACCAAAACAAAATTAAAAGAAGTTTGAATTAATTTACCACAAAATAAAATCACTAAATAACCACTAAGACCTTTGTGCAAGTGACACTTGTCATTTCTAGATATCAATCAAAATACATTCGCAAATTCATCTAACTTGACACAAAGATCAAATTTGTCCTATCATATGGCTATTATCAAGGAACCACACATCTTTATGATATTCTTTTATTAGGCTACATATGAATTTGGTTGTGAATTGTTTTGTTTCTTTTAAAGACTCCTCAATATAGTTAACTCTTGACTTATTAAGTTAAATTTATTCTTCCTACACTCAAGACTCATATTACATTCACAATATCTACACTAAATGCATTTGCAATCAAATGAAATTTTTTCTCTTCCTCTATAATTTTCTCTTCATATTCATCTTCCTCTACCATGACATCTTCTAATAGAAGGTTTGCCTTCAAATTTATTTGTTTAAAAAAGAGGAGTTGTAGATTTGTCTTTAATTTTTACTATAGACTAGAAAGTTTGCACTAGGCTCTCCATAGAACATTGCATATACTTCTTATGAGATTGCAAAGTACCTAACAACTGACCACTCTTAATATTGTTAGATCTTTGCTTTCTTCAATGGCATTCACCACTGGATTTTATTTTGGAAGAATAGATCTCAAAATATTCTTTGCAATTTTTGCTTTGTTACAATTTTCCCTTGAACCTTAAGGTGATTCACAATACCTTGAGTCCTTGTGATGAAATCTTGAACGGACTTAGTTTATTTCATCTTTAAATTTCAAAATCTCTTTTAAAGGCTTGAATTGTTATCAATGTAACTTTGGAAAATTCTTGGTATGCAATTTGCAAAGCCTCCCATGCATGATTCTTTGATTTTTTCTTGCTAGCAATACAAGGAGAATTTGAAATACCAATGTACATTGAATAGTGAATAGATTTTGATTGTTCTTCCTCTTGTTATCTTTGAATTGAGTTCATTGAGTTTCTCTCAAAACATCGAGAGCATTTTGATCTGCAAGTTCATTTTATATATTACTCACACTATTTTTCAAAAAATCTTATGACATTAGCAGAATCTTCATTTTGATGCTTCAAAATTCATAATTTTCTCTTATAAATTGAAAAATCTGAAATAATAATCTATTACCATTAGCCATGTTGATAATTAATTTGAGGAGAACTACTAATTTTCACAATAAATTTTTTACAATATGAATACCAAATAAAAGAAATAAAAGAAATAAATATTACTAACACTATACCAAAATTAAAAAATAAAATAAAAATATATGGAATTACAGAGCTGAAAATATGAATGCTTTTGATATATATTATTGATAGTTCCACAAAGAATATATAATATCATTTTATCATTGCAAACTGCAGCTAGTGAAAAGACAGTCAAAGCCAATTTGAACAAAAGCTAACTAATATTTAACCATAGAAAAAACAACAGAAAAAAGAGAATACATGCGTAAAGTATGAACAAACTAAAAAGAAAGCAGCCCCTAAAAATGATAACATACTAGGGGAAAGGGGCCTATAATGGAATAGGGTCCAATAGTGGGGATAGAAGTAGTCCTCAGTAGGCCTCATAGTGGAGCACTTTAATATCCAATTGCAAAACATTTTTTATCCATAAAGTACACAAAGTGACAAATCATGTGATGCCACATCAACACACCAATAAAACATGACTTAGTGCACCACTATCGGTCTCACTGTTTTTTGGGTCTTTTTGGATACCTTAACAAAAAGTATGTTGATGTGGCATCATATTTGATGATGTGGCCCTAAAACGAAATATAGAAGCACATGAGTTGCCAAATAAATTGTTGTAAGAATTGGTAGTGGTTTCAAATTTCCACGTAAGATTTTGAGAAACACAAAATTAGGGTGCTCCGCTATGGGTCCCTCTCCCCTAATAAAACTAATTAAAAACTAGCAATTGCACCTTAGTGTGCAATGGGTACGTCGAAGAAGTGTGGAAAGTCAATTAAGATAAATTTTGATCTATTTTTGTAATATATAAAACTATTTTAATCATTTTATGTAATTAATAGTTTTATTTTAAAATATAATATATAATAATAGGTATAATTAAATTATAATCAAATTTTTTAACTAAAGAAAGTTTGTATTTATGCTAATTTAAATATATTAAATAACTCTTTCAAATAAATGAAAATAAGTATTTAAAAATTAAAAAATAAAACAAGATGTGGTAATTTTAAAACCTAAATGCGTTCATTATTAGGATTTGACGATAATTTTCATTTTTATTTTTTGATTTTAAAAGACAAAATTGCAAAAATTGTTCAAGTAGATATATTATTTATTTTTAAAATAAAAAATAACAATTAAAAACAAAAAAGCATTGTCAAAAGTTTTTTGATTTTTTTCATATATATGAAAAGTTAAATCAATTTAAAAAGTTATTAATGATTGTATATATAAAAAAAAATTACATGTGCAAAATTAGTCTTACAATTTGAATTCAACTTAATAAATCTTATAAATATTACATACCTACAAACATAAATTTACATGACATCTTCATTCAATATAAAAAAAAATTAAATGATATTATAAACACTTTTAAAATTTTAATATATAACTTCTCTTTCTAATATAATAATTTAAAAATAATATAAATAAAATCAATATAAAAAAATAATTCTAATATAATAATTTAAAAATAATTTCCCAAAAAATGGAGATATGATTCTCTATTGGAAACATCAATGGTGGCAGTTCGAGTCACAGGACCTTTGTATGCGTAGAAATGAGGGCATCAAAAGGTTACATTTATTCTGCCCAAAAGGCCAAATAGATACAGAATGCTTTATAATAATGTCTTTGTCATAAACCCAATGCACGTTTTCCATTTGAGAATTTGTACTCTTACTGAGATACTTTTGTGAAAAATAATGAACGGTTGAGATTCGTTTAATGGCTAGCAGATTGATAAGAACCATTGATTGCCATTTTTACCTTTGTCTTCTTCAAATAAGGATACGCCTTCGGCGTAAATATAGAGTTTGCCACTTACAGCTCATTGAACATCAACCTCCTGAGAAAGTGTCTAAGAGATTGACCTAGTTTATTCCTTTTCGTCCATGGTGGGTTTTCTAGTTTTGCTTATTAGTTATTTGGCTCAAATTTTGTTATGTCTAGTCAAATATATTTTGATTGGGAAGTTATCATATTGGTGAAATGTTTCTAGTGTAATTTGATCAAACAAAAATTAGTGTGGTGCACTTCTAAAATCTCGTGTATAGAGAAATTCATCACCAATAATGAGTTAGGGAATTAAGCACCCTTAAAAATGGATTCTACTAGAAATAAATAAATAATTAGTGTGGCTCAACCACCTTCTCTCTTCACGAGGACATGAGCAAAGTGCCTCAAATCTAATCTAGGATCCATGTAGATACCAATGGTGAAATGGCACTTACATCCTCTACCTAGCCAATAACCTCAAAGACATATTAAATAAACTCTTGGGTAAACCCACAATAGTGAGTCCCAGAGTTGTGACACCAATTTTTTTAAGTTGGATGAAGGTGAAAAGTGAAAAACACCTTCATCCACAGGTATTTGTTTGAACTAAGGTACCTTCGTTCAAAGATGAGTAAAAATTTACCTTCGTTCAAAGGTGTAAAACCTTTGAACGAAGGTAATTTTCAAAAATAAAAAATAAAAGAGACCTTCATTCGAAGGTCCCTTTCTATTCCTTTTTGGAAATTACCCTAAAAAGAATAATAAAGGACCTTTGAATGAAGGTCCCTTTTCCATTTTTGGAAATTACATTCATTTGAAGGATTTTTTTTTTTAAAAAAACAAAGAAATGACATACCTTTGAATGAAGGTCCTCTAATACCTTCAAATGAAGGCCCTAAAGATGACCTTTCCCCCTTAGGCCTCGTATTTTCCTCAAAAAAAAAAAAAAACCTAGGGTTGGACCAACAAATGAAATGAATATGACAAGATAATTTGCAAGATAATAGCAATTGAAATAATTTTTCTAGCAAGTATAATTTTGAATGTATTTATTTTGATTATTATATTTATTTTCTATTTTCTAGTGAACATAGGTTTTTCAACAATTGTCAAGGTTTATGTTCCACACACATGGAAAAATAGTAAAATAGATAATAGAAAAATGAAAATTATATGTGCATTAGGTATTAATGTTTTTTTTTCAACAAAAAAAAATTGATTCAGATGAATACAAAAAGAGTTGTGCATTACTGAAGTAATCTATGTCTAGAGTATAGTTAATCTCACCTCAAAAGTTAATAAAAATTTATTCTTAGCAAAAAATTATGAAATATATATATATATATACACACTAGATATTGGTGTTAGAAATCAATGTTTAAAAATTTATATAATTTTATTCTTTCTACAAATAAAGTTATGTTTTACCGAAGTAACACCACTTTTAAAAAATATTAACTAATAAGAAATAAGTTATTAAAAGTTACATAAACAATCACAAATCATTTCTTAAATTTAAAAAATATATATATTTATAATATACATCAAAATCTCAAAAATCACCTAGTTCACATCATCTTCAAATTCTTAATAGTCTAGCTGCTATAAGTGTCAGAAAGTGAAAATTTGGTGAAAAAGTATGATTTCAATGTCATACTTTAATGGCCAAAAAGTGGGACACACTATTGTGGGGATCACCTTTGAAGAGGAACTCTCCCTTTAGACCCTTCTCAATGAGCAAGAATTTGACATGGTGGATTTTTTTAAATATGAAAATGATATGGCTTTAATCCCCAAATTCAATTCTATCTCCTAGATTATGAACGCAATATAAAAACCAAATTATGGAGCTACAAGTTAGCAAAAAGCAAGGAAAACAAAAGTACAAAAGCTATAATCAAGTCACAAATTATTCAATGAAGTTATGCAATAGACTAGGGAAGCCTTCCTCACCAAAAGTTGGAGGAAGCATTCTATTAAATGATCTTGAGGGTTGTGTTCTCTTCATTCTCGTTTATGCTTGAGCAGCATCCTTGAGTAGTACTTTTGGTTGTAGGTTGTTATCTTCTACAACATTTAGGTTTCTCTTCATCAACCATCAACAAGTTTCCTATAGCAACTAACATCTTCTATAACAAACTCAGTTTCTTTTCTTAAATCTCTTGTAAGTCACTTGAAACTATTTAAATATTCTATAGTAACATAGTTTCTCTTCATCAACCTATTACAATCAATTCTATAACCTTTTATCATTTTTGTTAGCATCTTGACTTTAGTTCATTAGCCTTTTAAAGTCACTTCTATAATATTGTTTACAACATCTTGATTTCTCTTTCTCAACTCTGAAACTTCTAAAATATCTAAGCTACAAGATTAATAATTATATCTTATTTACTCTTTAATTTATGAATTTTGAATTTTGAAGCACACTTTACAAATATATTAAAAAATAAAAACCCATACACCAATTGTAACAAATAACTATCATAAATCTAAACTAATATTCATAGATTGTGGCTTGCGAAATATTCTATAATAATAAATAAAGAATTATGAATGACACCCTAAAAAAGAAAAAACCAATTCAAAACCATTGGAAATTTGTTCGTTGCAAAATGGGTGGGTGATCGAAAGAAAAAAGAGGATAAGGATGTAGCTCCATCATAGCATCCACGTAAGTTTGAACAAAGCTTATCCAAATGCAAGAAGCTCACTGGGCCATGCAACGCAACTTCCACGTTCTTCAAAAATGCATGCAAGTTCATCCAATTCAATGATTAGCTTTTGACTGTCTCTCCACACATCATTCTGTCGGCAATATTTGAATTACTCATCTGCTTCTGAATTCACCACGTGAAGGAACGGATACCTTCCTTTGAATGAGTATCAGGAATAGTTGTAATTGCAAAATTGTAGTGTTCGACTCTTACGAGTTTCATAACAGAAAGCAAAGATTAAGGAATTCAACTTCTTCCATTATAGTTAAGTATGTACGTTATCCTTTGAAGGGAATTTTATATTTTAAGATTTGTCCTTCTAAGTTATATATATGTAAATATATATCATATAAAATTATAATTAGATTTCATTATCATTATGCATATAAAAAATATGTATTAGGATATAGAAAAGATCATATTAAGTTATAATAAATATTAAGATAATCACAATCTAATAATATTTCTATGATTCAATTTTGATAAAGTTGTAATGTCTATTTATTTAAGGTCACATTATAATATAAGATTTAATTAAAAATAATAATTTATGGTTAAGAAACATAGTTAATACATATACTTACAAAATTTTAAAATCTATGGTGAAGTCTAAATGTTTGTTTCAATTTAAACACTCTTCTCTATTATTTTTTCCATATAATGAGGTAGGAAAGGTATATAAATAAGTTTCTAAAAGGAAAATTCACACCAATTATGCCTACCAAAACAAAACTAAAAGAAGTATGAATAAATCTACTACAAAATAAAATCACTAAATAACCACTAAGACCTTTGTGCAAATAAAATCACTAAATAACCACTAAGACCTTTGTGCAAGTGACACTTGTCATTTCTAGAAATCAATCATGATACATGCACAAATTCATCTAACTTGATACAAAGATCAGATTTACCAAAGCTAAATATATTTGATTTTTCATAGATTCATCTAACTTGACACAAAGATCAAATTTGTCCTATCATATGGTTTGAGTAGCTATTATCAAGGAACCACACATCTTTATGATATTCTTTTATTAAGTTACAAATGAATTTGATTATGAATTGTTTTGTTTCTTTTAAAGACTCCTCAATATAGTTGACTCTTGACTTATTTAAGTTAGATTTATTCTTCCTACACTCATACTCTTATAACATTCGCAATATCTACACTAAATGTTTTTGGAATCAAATGAATGTGTTCCTCTTCCTCTATAATTTTCTCTTCATATTCATCTTCCTCTACCATGATATCTTCTAATAGAAGGTTTTCCTTCAAATTTATTTGTTTAAAAAAGAGGAGTTGTAGATTTGTCTTTAATTTTTACTATAGACTTGAAAGTTTGCACTAGGCTCTCCATAGAACATTGCATATACTTCTTATGAGATTGCAAAGTACTTAACAACTTGACCACTTTGAATATTGTTAGATCTTTGCTTTCTTCGACAACATTCACCACTGGATTTTATTTTGGAAGAATAGATCTCAAAATATTCTTTACAGTTTTTTGCTTTGTTACAACTTTCCCTTGAGCCTTAAGGTGATTCACAATACCTTGATTTCTTGTGATGAAATCTTGAACGGACTTAGTTTATTTCATCTTTAAATTTCAAAATCTCTTTTAAAGGCTTGAATTGTTATCAATGTAACTTTGTCAAATTCTTGGTATGCAATTTGCAAAGCCTCCCATGCATGATTCTTTGATTTTGTCTTGTTAGCAATACAAGGAGAATTTGAAATACCAATGTACATTGAATAGTGAATAGATTTTGATTGTTCTTCCTCTTGTTATCTTTGAATTGAGTTCATTGTGTTTCTCTCAAAACGAGAGCATTTTGATCTGCAAGTTCATTTTATATATTACTAACACTATTTTTCCAAAAATCTTATGACAATAGTAGAATCTTCATTTTGATGCCTCAAAATTCATAATTTTCTCTTATAAATTGAAAAAGCCGAAATAATAATCTATTACCATCAGCCATGTCGATAATTAATTTGAGGAGAACTGCTAATCTGCACAATAATTTTTTTACAATGTGATACCAAATAAAAGAAATAAAAAATAAATATTACTAACACTATACTAAAATGTAAAAAATAAAATTAAAATATATAGAATTACAGAGCTGAAAATATGAATGCTTTTGATATATATTATTGATAGTTCCACAAAGTATATATAATATGCTTTCATTGCAAACTGCAGTTAGTGAAAAGACAGTCAAAGCCCATTTGAACAAAAGCTAATTAATAAAGCCATATAAAAAACAGCAGAAAAACCAGAATACATGCGTAAAATATGAACAAACTAAAAGGAAAGCAGACCCTGAAAACGATAACATACTAAAAAAACTAATTAAAAAAATAGAGTCTGCCAGTTACAGCTCGTTGAACAGCAACCTCTTGAGAAAGTTTCTAAGAGATTGATCTAGTTTATTCATTTTCGTCCATGGTGGGTTTTCTAGTTTTGCTTATTATTATTTATTTGGCTCAAAGTTTGTTATGTCTAGTCAAATATGTTTTGATTGGGAAGTTATCATATTGGTGAAATGTTCAAAATATTAAGTGGCTCCTAAACTTCTGTGAATTGGATTTGGTAGTGTAAGATTCATCTTTAGATCTTTCACAAAGTATGACGTGGCCTAAGGCAACTTTACATGTTGGACATGGGCCAGGCTTGCGTGGATGGTGTGGGTTTGTCCTCTTGTTTAGACTACTTTTCTAAAAAGCTGAGTTGGCAATTAGATGTAACACGTGTATTTAGAAGGACTTGTTCCTGCATTCAGATAACATGTTTCTGTTGTTGATTTGATCATGATTTTCAAACATGTTCTAATTTTGAAGTTTTGGCAATGAAGAGATTATTTGGCTTAAGGCCCGAGGTTTATAAGCTAGGCAATCTCAACCAACTGGCCAATGAATATAAAGGAAAATGAAAATGAAAGTACAGGGATTTCAAACTTCTATTTCATATAATCCCTATTGCCCATCAAAGGCCAAGTGAAAGGATTATTCCTTCCATTGAACTGCCCTTGGTGTTACAAAATTTCATCTATATTTCTAGTAGGTATTACCATTCACATTTCTAAAGAAATCTGGTTAGATATGGACACAAGAGTTTGGGAGGTTACTTTGGTGTTTCTTTGTGATTGTCAAAATCTTGATAGGGATACATTATACAATTTTGGGTTACATATTGAGTTGTTTAACATTGAAATATTAGTGGGCACTAAAAAATTTAGAAGGGTTTGTGTTATGGGCTATATTTTTAAGTTATTTCATGGTTGAATTTTGGTCAATTATCTTATTAGTGAATATTGGCTAGCTATCTTGGGGATAAGGTTAATATTTTCGAAAGGTGATTATGGAGAATTTAAGCATATTCAATTATGGAGAATTTAAGCATATTCAATTATGGAGAATTTAAGCATATTCAATTATGGTCCAGTTATATGGACAGACATTATTCTACTATTTCTAATATTGTATTTGAGGAGATTTTTCTTCTTTGTTATATATAAAAAGTTATGGCAAGAGTAATTCTAGGATGTTGGGGAAGTCTATTATTACATTATCCAAATTATTGCAATTTGAGCCTCCTAGTGGGTTAAATTATAATTGGGGAGATTAGTTCATGTATGAGGGGCATACTCTTATTAGGATAAATGATGTTGATGGACAACCTTGTACATTGCATAAAACTACCTAGACAAAGAGTGCAATTTTGGAAGTTGTGAGACAAATGATCTTTGTAGATAGAGTAGAATTTAGAGATTCTGGCAAAGGACAAATCTTACCCTATGTCTTCTAAGATCATGATTTTGATTTTCATAATAGAAAGGCTTATGATGAGGCTAGTGAAATTCTAAATGACCTTTATATGGAACATGAGATAAGCAACAATCCTTATGAACCTAAGGGCTTGATTAATTTGTTGGAAATAATAAAGTAGGTTTTAAGCATCAAGTTGAAGAAGCTAAGGATTTGGTTAGGAGCTATATGGATGAGGAAGTTGAGGCTTTATGCACAGACAGATGGATAAAGATTCAATTGTAGAAATAATAAGGCATATGTTGAATCCTAAGTATTTTATTGTACTCTTCCATATTTTGGATAAGTTCAAGAGGATAGAAATATTGTTGGATCAAACCCACATCTATTTTGTTTCACCAAAGTAGAAAATGGATGAGGTGCATGAAGAACAACAAGAAGTTGTTGATCTTGAGCCTAGTGATCCAATCCAATTTTGTAGGCTATTGCTCTTGTTTTATCTAGTATTTATTGTTCCTCACTGTAACCCCTAGTTAGCAACAAGAGGTTCCTATTGTGTTAGTTAACTAGCCATTTGAAAAAAATAATGATTGGGGAAGAATGACGTGCACATGAATAAAGGAAAAGAAAGGATTGGATCACTCAAACCAACAAGATAGGATAGAATCACCCTAGATATGGAGGAAGCTATGTTAACTCCTCCCAGCATGAATTTTCTAGATGATATAAGTGAAAGAGATTCCACAAATAATTTCTAGTAGGTGATAGGTATGCAAATACAAAGAGTATCAAGCTTAGTTGGAGGTCTAAAAGGCTACAAAAGATATAGAAATTATTTTTTGTGATGAAGATGTAATAGATAGTGGTGTGGTTCCAATGTATTTTTCTTTCAACATTGATAACATCACCCATAACGAAGGAAGGGCCATGGGAAAGGCCAATGGTTGTCTTCCTCCCTAGTCAAGAGACATTTTTTAAGCCATGATGTTCAACTCTATGATGAAGAATAAAGGAATAGACTATATTTTCAAAGATCGAATTAAAGCATGTCTAAATTCTTATTAAGATCAACTTATGATCTAGTTTCACAAACACTACCAATATGTTTAGAACTGCTTCATCCTATAATAAACCCATATTGCATTATATTTGTTAAGGATCATCTAGGAAATTTTTGGTGCAATAGGATAAGTTTCATCTATTAACACTAATATATAATGGTGGTTCACACAACTCAATTCAACCTCGCCACTACTAAAAATTTTAAACAAGTTGCTTTGGTAATGTAGGAACAAAATATGAGGTTGAACAAAGAATTATAAACTTTAAGGGTGGATTTAAGTGAAAGGATGGGGGTTTACTATAAAGACCCCTCCACCTTCAATTCTTCTTGCCCCTCCTCCAAATAAATATATAATAGGGACATCATTGAAAGATTCTAAGTGTTGGGAAAATGTGTCTCAACCTTACAATTACATAAGGTTTCTTTGGTTGTTAGAGTTTGGGAGGTTGCTTTGGTTGTTAGATATTCACATTTCTGACGGTCGATATTTTGTTGGCTTGAATTGCCCTAGAAAGCAACCCATATTTTATGAGGGAATTTTATTATGGTTGTGTATTATGATGTATTATGAGAGTCTGATAGCGATCGTGTTGCTTCTGGATCTCTAGTTAGTGATACTCATGTGAGAAGCTTGCTCTGCAAGTATATTATAATCTTTTGGTTTCTAAATAATATATTGGGTGGCTCTTTGGAGTGTGGGGTTTTTCTCCCAAAAGGGTTTTCCCCACATAAATAGTTATGTTTTGGTATGCATGATTACTATGTTTATTTTTGTTTAAGTTTTTGTAACTATTAAAGATTTGTAAAGTTTTTCATTATCCTCCTCTCAAGATTAGTGTAGGAAGTTGTTTCGCTACCTTAGCTTCCTTACACTAAGAATGAATTACAACATAACGTGGAAGAATAAACTTTGTAAGACCTAGTTGCTTAGTGCAAAGAAGAAAGGGATCGAGATGATAAGGGAAAATCTTAGCTTGTCATAACTACTAAAGTGCTATTTAGGCTAAGACTTAATTTAGTTACCAAGGTTGTTGATGCTTTCTAGAATTATTATTATTATTTAATATTTTCTGGTAGTTTACACCTCTAACTCAAAAAGCATTTGAGATAGCTATTACTAATACTTAGCTCCTCACAAATAGTATAATACTTGGCTCCTTAAGAGAAAAAAACTTAGAAATTACTACTAGAAGCCAAATAGTGGAAGATAAAGAGTTGCCACTTAGAATTCCACCTTACATGTCACTTTAGGGATTTGAACGTGGATCACCATAATGGGTAGGTCCAATTCTTTAACTACTTGATCCCAACCTGTTGGACTTGTGGGATTGTTTTGTGAATCTACTTGCTAATTTTGACCTATATAAATACTTAAGTGATGTGATAATGGGAGTTAAAGCTTGATGGATTACTTGAGTAGAAAAGTCAACAATTATATATGACCACACTAATTTGTCTTCAGAGGTTGAGTTGGAGGAAGTATGTAAACTATTGGTGGCCATTGAGTCCTATATCAATTTTATAGGAAAGGGTATAAGTGAGAACAAAACATTGTAGGATTAGTTGTGATATTTACCTTGTATATCTTAAGGTATAATTTTTCATATTTATATTTAACTATTTATGTCCTTAAAGAATTGTGGAATAGAAAAAATGGATGCCCATGTGAATGTTGGACATATATGTAATTAGTTATTATTATCTAAGGACTTGGAAAAATCATTTTAATGAGGCATTGATGAGGGGGTTTCATAGTGGCCTTGGGAGTTACATATACCAAATTGAGTGGTGAAATTCAAATATGCTTGTGGATAAGTTATATTCTAATTTTGGAGGTCACTCTCTCAATGTGAGTCTTGAGAAATATTACCATGGTATTCTGGGACCTTGTTTGGGCCTTTGGTATAATTATTTTTATGGTTTTCAAGGAATTCTTAAATCTGTATATTAAGGGCTTGAGATGGAGGCATTATGTATTATCTCTTGTAGGATTATGCTACCAAATTTTCTCCAAGATTTAAGAGTGTTGATCTCCATGACAGGCATGAATCATGATGCTATATTGTAACATTGTTGTTGTTGAATGATGCGTTGGGCGTGCTTTGGAGGCTAGGTTTTCCTAAAAGGATTTTTCTATGGTAGCCATGTCAATCTTGTTCTTATGGGTTCTTATTTTCCCCTTATCACATTCGTTCCTTTCTAAGCGACATTTATATGCCAAAAACATTGCTAAATTTTTATAGATCACTTTTTATAGTAGAACTCCTTGTAGGGCCAATTTGGTAGTTGAGCAAGTTGTTTCAAATATAATTACTAATGGGTTTGTGCAAATTTTTGTTTTACAAATATATTTGGTGTATCTAACTAAATTAGGGTCACCCAATCCTAGGGGACCAAATAAAAAAATCAAGGTATTGTGGGATTTAAAATAGGAGGTGAATGATTTGATACGAGTGTATGTTGATCCCCTCTTGATAGGAGAAGAAGAGTCCAAATTAAAGGCTTATGCGTTGGAGAAGATTAGTGCTCCTTTGGTCAATGAAAATAAAGCCACATTGGCTAAACTATATAGTAGAGAGTTGAGAAAAAAGCAAAGGGTGACAACCCTTATGAGTAGAGATCATAATGATCTTGAAAGGCTTCAAAAGGAAATTGTAGACAAGGTTGTGGACCTAGCACAAAGGCTAGGAATGACCCCAAATAACAAGGAAGAAATGCATGAGGAGATGT